>JAXCGZ010019313.1:62500-68083 GCA_037179515.1 Halocaridina rubra | reverse complement strand
AAGGATAAATTTCGTTAGTTTCTAAAACAATAGGGCTATCAGGAAGAGAAGATAAAGAGATAGCCAGAAACTGTCTTGGAGGCATTAAATTTAACTAAATTTTGTGTGCCCAATGCAGATACTCTCTGCAATTCGGAGCTGAGAGTAGAAGAAAGAGTAATATGAGACTGGTTACTAGTAGCAGATGAAGGTTGTGAAGAAAAGGCAGAGGAAAAATGAAGGGTAGAATCGTCGGCAAAGGCGTGAAGAAGAGAGGAAGATGGGGATTGTAGGAGATCATTGATGAAAAGAAGGAACAGAGTAAATAAATGAACAGAGCCCCGTGGAACATAACTGATAACAGGGAATGGGCTAGATGTTGCGCCATCAACATGCACAGATATAAATTGGTCAGAAAGAAAGCTGGAAATCATAGAACAAGGAGAAGGGGTAAAGCCATGAGCAGGGAGTTTGGTCAACAAAGCCTTGTGCCACACTGTCAAAAGCCTTAGAGATATCAAGGGCATCGACAAAGCATTCCCCATAGCTCCTTAGAGAATATGACCATACGTTAGAAGATAGATTAGGAGTTCGTCAGTTGATTTACCTTGTGGAAACCGTACTGGTAATCGGAGATAAGTGAGTTAAATTCAAGACAATTCAAGAAGTGAGAATTGAGCAAAGTTTCAAAACTTTAGCGATAGATGAGGTCAGGGCAATAGATCGGTAGTTTGAAGGCATAGAACGGTCACCCTTCTTATGAACAGGTTGCACTAGAGTATGCTTCCAAGATGAAGGATAGACACCGGTTGACAAGATGAGGTGAAAATGACGGCAAAGCACGGGAGCCAATTCATCTGCAAACTCCTTAAGGAATCTTGGAGGGATACCATTGGGACCAGATGCTTTTCTCGTCTTTAGCGAGTGAAGAACCTTATGAACTCTGCATGAAGGAAGGATAAGGGAAGCCATAGGGTTATAGAGAGATAAAGAATGAGGGACAGGTGCGCTAGAATTGTTAACGAAAGAGTTGGCAGAAAAATGAGTCAAATAGAGTGGCATTGTTAGTGGGAGACCAAGCTATAGAATCATCAGAATGAATGAGAGGAGAAAGCTTGAGTTACAGAAGTTTTTGGAAAGGTATTTGGTTAAGGATCAAAAACATTTATCAGTGGGAGAGACTTTAAGGTCATCAACTTTCCTTCTTATAAATGAAACTTTAGACCTTCGAATCTGAGAAGTACAGTGATTTCTAGCCGAAATAAAACTCGAGCGATATAAATCAAAAGGAAAGGCTTGGTACGACTGGTATGCCTGACTCCTGGCCTGAATAGCCATGAAGCAGGCACGGTCAAACCAAGGATAATGGGGAGAAAAATTTTTCATAGGGGAGGGAATGAACGCCTCCATTCCCAAAGCTATGATCTCGGCAACTTTTAGGGTTACCTGATCAAGGTTGTGGGACCGAAAGCAGTAGTCACCCCATGGGGTGTCAAAGAGGAAATTATGCAACTCTTCACGTTGTGTATGCTCAAAGTGCCTAAGGTGGCTCTGAGTAGGAGGAATTGATGGAGGGGGAGCAAAATTGGAAGAGATTGAGATCACAGTGAGGTCAGCTTTACCAAGAGGAGCAAGCACAGAATATGAGTACCTTGAAGGATTAGAAATAAGAAATAGATCAACAGTGTTGGCTGTGTGCTCGTATCGATCAGGAACATGAGTAGGATGTTTGATAATCTGCTCCACATTGTGAGTTTTAGAAATGGCAAGGGCCTTACTTCCTCCCACATCATTGTGAGAAGACTTGAGCCACTCACTGTGGTGTATATTGAAGTCGCCAATATAGATAACTTCAGCATGTGGGTGAGAAGATAGCAAGGACTCTTGGCAAGAGGACATATATTCAAAGAATGACACAAAGTCAGTGGAGTTTGGAGAGCAGTAGCAGAAGCAAAGGAATATAGTAGTAGTAGAGAGATTAATTTTCAGCCAGAGAACATCAAAGTTAGGAGATTCAAGGGATATAAGCCTTGCAATAGGAGTGTTAGTGTTGCAGTAGGTACACACCCCACTTTTGGAACAGAACCAAGTATGCATGTTGTAGTGAGAGATTGAAATGGGTCAGTGGAAGCATGGTAAGACAACTGTGTTTCAGAGAGAAGGAGGAGGTTAGGGAGGGATCTACTCAAGTGCAGTTCCACAGACGAAAGATTAGAATTCAGACCACGAATGTTAGAAAATTGAAGAGTGATAGAAGCAGATCTATCAGGAGGTACAAGGTTATGGGCAGAACCGTATACTTCCACCAAGTGTGTCTACCCTGACGCCAGTAGTGGAGTTGGAACGATCCCCAGCGATTCTTAACACCCCTCTATGCCTGATGCTGGGGGCCATAAGCTGTGAACATCCCATAAGTGTAGTAAAAATTAGGAAAAAGATTAAAATTAAACAGAATTGTGTAGTGTTGTGACTTGTCAAATGTAATGGAATGGTAAGAAATTTGTAAAGAATACACCATAATATTCGGTGTAGATGTAGGCATAAGGAATGAACCGTGCCTGAAGGAAGACTCAACCTGGAGCTATCTGGACCAGATCTAGTTGAGTCTGTAGTACCTTCAGTCGTAGTATTTCAACGGGCGGGTGATGTCATGTATGTATTATTAAAGGAGTATCTGAGGGAGGGGGGCTAGAATGCATCCTCCTTGTTCCCCTGCGTGTTGTAAAAGTGGCCAAAAATGGGGTAGAGCGAGGGAACTGGGAATCCCCTCCTCTGTATTTTCTCTTCTCAAAGAGTCAAGAGTATTTTGCCTTGACTCGGCCACTCCCCTTATAAGGGGAAAATGTCTCATGTATATAGATAGAGAGATCTGAAGAATGTAATACTGGTTTTGGGTTAAGCTGTACAAGTAAGGGGTATGGGAATGGGGGTTCAGCTGCTTAGCACTTGAATCGCAATCTAGTAGAATAGACGCCAGTTTGATGCTCAATAACATCCCGCTATTGGCTGCATAAATATGACTTTCATTGCTTCTATAACTTTACCATGGTTGACGATTCGCTCTCTCTCTCTCTCTCTCTCTCTCTCTCTCTCTCTCTCTCTCTCTCTCTCTCTCTCTCTCTCTCTCTCTCTCTCTCTCTCTCTCTAATTATTATTATTACTATTATTACTATTATTACTATTATTACTATTATTACTATTATTATTATCATTATCATTATCATAATCATTATCATTATCATTATCATTATCATGATGATCATGATGATGATGATCATAATCATAATTATAATCATAATCATTATCATTATCATTATCATTATCATGATGATGATGATGATGATGATGATGATGATGATGATGATGATGATGATGATGATGATGATGATGATGATGATGATGATCATCATCATCATCATCATGATGATCATCATCATGATGATCATCATGATCATCATGATCATGATCATGATTATCATCATGATTATCATCATGATTATGATTAGGATTGATTAGCATTAGCATTGATTTATTATTGATTTATTATTGATTTATTAATGTGCATACGCTTTACTCATTTATTTGTTTCTTCATTGTTTATTTTTCTAAGTAAGTTTTTTTTACTATTAACTTATAAGTGTATACATCATCCTCTTACTTATTTACTCATTTACTTGTCTACTTATAGGTGTATCAAGTTTTGTAAAAAAAAACTAATATAATAATGGAAATAAAGCTTTTGAATCTCTCTCTCTCTCTCTCTCTCTCTCTCTCTCTCTCTCTCTCTCTCTCTCCTCTCTCTCTCTCTCTCTCTCTCTCTCTCTCTCTCTCTCTCTCTCTCTCTCTCTCAACATTAAAAATGATTGCACTTATATATAGCGTCTCTTTATCTGTTATTAATTAGTGTCCAGCTTGTACATAAATCCTTTCTTCATCTGTCAAAATATTTTGTGAAGATTCATTCTCCCAGTAAAGTTAAAACGCTAAGAAAGTTTTAACTTAGCCAGTTATTCTCTCTTTAAGTTCTTTATCAATTTACTCTATCTAGGAATTTGATTGTTTTTGCATTTTCTTGGTTTTGCTTTATTTATGGACCCACTTTTCTGAATTTAGATATGAAATAACCATAATCCCCCTCATACAAGAGGTGGATGAGTCAAAGCAGAATCTTGACTCTTTTTTTTTTTTGGGGGGGGGGGTGATAATACAGAGTTTCTCCTTTCCATCATGGAATTGGGTGGCTTCAGTCCAAGTGAGGAGCTGGAGGGTTTCTGTGACCTATAGTTGACGCTTTCATTCTCTCGGTCTCTACATAGTCTTCTTTCTTCCCCTGGGGTGTGGAATAAAAAATATCTCCTTCATGTTCCCCTGCGTGTCTTAAAAGACGAGTAAATGGGACGGAGCTAGCTGGGATCCTTCTTTTATTAACCTAAATATTTCTAGTCGCTCATGTGATTTATTTCCTGGTATCCTATTATTTGAAGTTGATCTAATTTATATATTTCTTTTATGATTTCAGTGATTTATAAGTGCTTGCAACCGCGGTACTGCAGTGGTTACCCCTTTGACTCGGAAAGTGAAAATCCCGAGTTTTTGCCCACCGGGGGGTGACGAAAGGCATCTAGCCTTGATTCCCCAACTCCAACCTGTCTGTGTCTACTCTGATTCGATTGAATATTAATAGTGGCATAATATGGCAAACTACCTTACTTGCGTGACTTATGTTTCTCATGTATTTATTTTTTCTGAACACTTTTTGATAATTAAATTTTTCTCCTCTATATATTAGGATATTCTGATCAGTTGGAAATATTGTTCTTCATCTGTATTTTGAAATATTATTTCCTCTGTACTATATTCTCTTGAGTTTTCTTCTTTTTATCAATGTAACTTGCCTTCCTGTGGAATTTTTTTGTTATAATTAAGAATCTTTTCACTGCTCTTCGATATACTCTTGAATATTTTGCGATTTTTTTTCTTATGTTACATTTTATGCTATTTTTCATGGGAAATATTCAATTGGCATTATGAGTCTCAATTTTTTCCTTATTTAATCTTGAGTTTATGAGGATACTGTATTGTCTCTGACTTCACATATCAAATGATGTATTCTTTACACTGGTAAATTACACTTCTGGTTTCGGAAAGTATCTAGAATAGCCGACTATATTTGTAAAATGCAGATATAACTATGTCTACCTCTTTGGCTCTGTTCTCTAGCACCGGCTTTCGGCTATTATTATTCTTATTTCTCTTCTTACTGTTCTGTTGCTCTTTCTCTTTTTCTGGTGATAGTAATATTGCAGATTATTGTGAAATAGTTTTCTCTTTGTGTATATAAGACGGCGTGTATAAAGACTTGGTGACATATGTGAGCTGCAAGAGTAATCTTTCACCATGAGGCACCATCTGCCATCTCCCACGCAGCCATTTTCTTAGCTTAGCATAAACAAGAGGCAAAAATAATAAATACTCTGTCATACTGGAGTGTGAGATTTAACGCTCCTTTTTGTTCTCGATTTTTATGTATGCATCACGTGTATTTCAGAAAGAAAAGTGACTTTCCTTTTGCCCCAGGAATGATTAAATTCAGACCCGAGCACA
>JAXCGZ010019313.1:45000-57500 GCA_037179515.1 Halocaridina rubra | reverse complement strand
TTGTAAACAAATGTAAAATTGCATTATTTTCTCAAGGATACACGACAATACATAAAACTAAGTCTGCGTATCTAAGTAACTTTCCGTATTATATCAACTGGATCTGCCAAAGAAATCACACAGTTCCAGCCATTTTTTGAGTTGATGCAGACGTGAAAGAAAGGAAGAATGAGAAAATAAGAAATTAATCTTTCAATCAAGATTTTGGAGGTGAAATTACAAAGTCTTTCATCCTAAACTCCCCTCCCCCCAAGTGAAAAGAATCTGGTGCGATGATAGACAGTTCATGCTGATGCGGTGAAGGGTGCTGATAGGTGGGCTCCTGGACCACACACACATCATGATCAGAGATGGAGTTCTTCATTTCTTCCAGAGCCAACCAATCTGGGCATCATCATCATCATCATCATCATCATCATCATCATCATCATTTGTGTCATTCGTGTTAGTAAGACGAAAAATTGTGTATATTTTGAAAGTCCTTTAAAACTGTGCTTGCTAATTTTAGGATATTTAATAAAAGTATTAACGCATTTACTTGAATGATGTCATCTTCCAGATCCGCAACTTGTCATTAATATCATCATTATCATCACTGTTATTTTTATCCGCAGGGAAAGTACTAGAATGGTTATGAAAAATCTTTTAATGAGTGTTTGAGCATTTATTTGATAATTTTAGTGTATTAATTGAAAATATTAAGATATTTACTGAAAGAAGATTAATCTCTGAGAAAAAGTAGCATCGTCTTTATCATCATCATCATCATCGTCGTTTTCATCATCATGATCATCATCATCATTTTCCACTCGTATATGAATGAAAAGGCTTATATAAATTTTCTTTTAATATGTGTTTTCTGATCATAATTTGTCGTTTATTTGGGTATTTTCTCTCTAATTCTGGCTGGGGATCATCATCATCATCATCACCATCATCTTCATCATCAATGTGAGGAAAAATTGGAAAGTTCATCTTTACGAATCCCCTTTCACTGCGTGTTTCCGTATTGTTATTTACTGCAAAGGGAATATTCTTTCAAATCCAGTCAAGGCATTATTATTATCAATCATTATGACAAGTCATAACACTCCCCATATCTTTTTCTCTTTTTGTTTTCTTCGTGCCCAGGCTTGATGAGGGTAGATTTATTTATTTTTTTTTTTTTGACCCGTCCTGGTGTCACAATCATTAAAAAAAAAAATCTTCATCATACGCATGAATACGACTGCTGTAAATTTATTTTCAATTTACACTGGCTAATACTTACCGAAGTTTAAATATTACAGAGAGAAAAAGTATTGAAGGAAATATGAATTTAGTGAAATCAAACACAATTTTGCATTTACAAACCAATAAGCATGGAGAAAAATGCACGAAGAAACAAATAAATATGAATGAAGTCAACAGAATAGAAAAGGAAATAATAATAATATATGTGAGGCTTACTTGTCTAACTTAAAAGGCCCGTTGTCAGATGGCCAGATTTGGGTAATTCCCTATTAACTTTAGTGTGTGTGTGTGTGTGTGTGTGTGTGTGTGTGTGTGTGTGTGTGTGTGTGTGTGTGTGTGTGTGTGTGTGGTGTGTGTGTGTGTGTGTGTGTGTGTGTGTGTGTGCCTGTGTTTTTTTTTTTAGTGTGTGGTGTTACTGAGAGGCATTTTTGTATCTTGACATATTATTATTATTATTATTATTATTATTATTATTATTATTATTATTATTATTATTATTATTATTATTATTATTATTATTATTATTATTTTCCTTTTCCTTTTCCTTTTCCTTTTCCTTTTCCTTTTCCTTTTCATTTTCATCATCATCATGATCATGATTATTATTATTATTATTATTATTATTATTATTATTATTATTTTTATTATTATTATTATTATTATTATCATTATCATTATTATTATCATTAACTAGATTCATTTTGACTTGTATACTAAAAAGGAATCTTTCTAAAATAATATTTTCTCTCCTTGTTGCAAATATGGATTCATTGTTATTTTTGTTATTTATTTATAAGAAAGTATTTGTTTTTTATTAAGTATTTGTTGACTATATTTTGTTACTTTTGAAACAGAGATTTTTGTTTATGTAATATGCCATTTCTTATCGAAGGATATTTATTTTCTGGAAATATTCCCTTAACACTTACAGAAATTCTCTGGTTTTGAACACGAGGTATCTCAGCGCTTTGTTTTTATTTAGCAACTTGCTCAAGTCTTCCTTCAGTTACGGTTCTTTTTCTATGCCTACAGCTACACTGAATATTCTTGGATATTCATCGCACATCTGACAAGTCATTACACTCTCCATCTCTGTTTCTCTTTACTTTATGAATTCTTCGTGCCCAGGCCCGATGAGGGCTGTTTTATAATTTTTTTTTGGCCTGTCCTGGTGTCACAATCATAAAAAAAAAAAGACAGATGTTGGATATTGCTGATGATGCAAGGACACCTTATTATCCTTTCTGTGCTTATTATTTCTGTGTTAGACGTTGCTATAAGGAATTGGTTGTTCTATTATTTTCTATGCTTTCGAACTTTTCATTTTCCATTATAGTTTTTCGTATTACCTTCCGAATCTTATGGAGGATCAAAGGAGTTTTGCTAAACTGTATGAGCATTCTCACAGTTCCAAGAATTCGGAGCACAGTATTATTTTAAATCACTCACTGTAATTTATTTTTGATACATACTCGCATATACAGATGTAAAATTAATATGTATACTGAATGTAAACACTGGTTAGACTATGGATCTTGAATGAAAAGTAATTTCCCTATCTAAAAAGAAATCAAATGAACAAAAAAAAAAAAAAAAAAAAAGAATATAAGGTCCGAATGGTTTCCCCGTACCAGAGTATGCAAATGTTAATTACCAGCGCAAGTGATGAAATTTAATTGGTAAATGAAGAGGCATTATGCTGGCATCCCTCAACCATTGTGTAACTTTGCATGGACATTTGCCATACACCAAATTGCTCATTTTCTGCCTGGGGTTTCACTGGCTAATTGGCACTTGAAGGATTTTATAATTTTTTTTTTTTTTAATTTTTTTTTTTTTTTTACGGAATCAGATATTGTGTATGTGGAGGATTTTATACGCGAGTTTTTATTTTGTGATTTTAATCATATAATTTACCTTTACATTTATTTTTGTTTAGAATTATTAACATTTTCATAAAGAAATTATAAATACAGGATTTCTCTCTCTCTCTCTCTCTCTCTCTCTCTCTCTCTCTCTCTCTCTCTCTCTCTCTCTCTCTCTCTCTCTCTCTCTCTCTCTCTCTCTCTCACTCACTCACTCACTCACTCACTCACTCACTCACTCACTCACTCACTCACTCACTCACTCACTCACTCACTCACTCTCTCTCTCTCTCTCTCTCTCTCTCTCTCTCTCTCTCTCTCTCTCCTCTCTCTCTCTCTCTCTCTCTCTCTCTCTCTCTCTCTCTCTCTCTCTCTCTCTCTCTCTCTCTCTCTCTCTCTCTCTCTCTCTCTCGATACTTTTTGTGCTTTTTATGAAGACCTTTTTATTTTTTTTCATATTATGTCCACTATACATTATCTGGATACTATTATTGTTCTTCTGCGGCCGATGGCTATTGTTCATCATAAACATTATTAGGTTTTATTACTATCATTATTCTTTACTGTAAAACAAACACGAGAGAACAGTTATAAAGATATGAATTTCATTTTTTTATAGTATAGTCATTACTGCGACTCTAAAACAAACACAATGCAATATTTATAAGGAATTTATAAGGCCATTAATGCCTTCTTTGATAATAGTCTCTGCAAAATCGCTATTGCCCTTGCAAGAGTTTTTTCTTATAGACACGCTCTATATATTGACTGTAATAGTAGGTTCTATATAAAATAGAAAATATATATATACACTCTTATATATATAATGTCTTGGTAAATCAGTATTATCACTGTTCAGGTTTTTCAAACTGACACGTTGTAGATATTGACAATAATAGTGGTGTCACAACTCTGCAAATAGGGTAATAAATTTTATCGTCGCTTAAGGTAGCATTATATAGCAAAACCATAAGTAAATATTTTTTTTTTTATTGCTAGGGGCACTGGGGCTTTCCTAACTAGCATGCGACGACAGTTTTATGCAGACAATGTTATACCACAAGCTGTCTTTGAACCCCCGGATAACTGCCTTCCAGACGTCCAAGAGAGAATTCCATGGACATCACTTTTTTCCCCCTGTTCGGGATGACTTTCACATACTAAGTGAGTCAAAAACTGTCATTTAGACTTAATGGAAGAGGTACCCTGAACCTCACTTCTTACGTTCTGGAATGACTGCAACTCCTTCTTCTGAATTCAGATACTTCATATGCTTCCTGCTTGAATGGATGACTTCGGTTTTTTAGCTTTTTCCGAGCTGGATATTCAGCTTTAAGATGATATTCATATAACCATTAAATCTTAGGTTTTTCCGAGCTGGATATTCAGCTTTAAGAAGATATTCACATAATGACAGCACTTGCATGTTTTTCCCAGAGAACAATCACATTATTTCAGTTATAAATGTGTCTTTTAGGATGAATATTTAACTCCATATGTATCTCTTTTATCTCTTTATCAAAGGATATCCCTCTGTCACTCTTTCCCAGTAGATTGTGTGACTTGTAAGTCACAGAACATGACATCAAAAGTATCGTTTACCAGGCGACTTTCACGTACCAACTGATCATTAGTTTTGATACTGGCATGTGATCTTTCAGAGATTTAGTTCTTTTATGGTTTAGCAGACTACAGCAGTCTCCTAATGGGTTATTACAGGATAGCTAATATATGCCTACATCATCACCGAATATTCTCGGATATTCGTTACACATCTCTTACTATCCCATCACATCGGACAAGTCACAGCACTCCTCTTCTATGTTACTCTTTACTGTTTGTTTTCTTCGTGCTGGGGTCGATGAGGTCAGATTTATGTATTTTGTTTTTTGGCCCGTCCTGGTGTCACACACACACACACACACACACACACACACACACACACACACACACACACACACACGCACGCACGCACGCACGCACGCACACACACACACACACACACACACACACAATTATCAACAGGCTAGATGATATTTACCTGATTTTACGCTTTTACTTGTGAATAGAAATATCATAATTTCTGGGTATACTAAGCAATTTCTTGTTGCAAAATCCTTTAACTCTTGAATAATCGCAGAGTTTTTTTTTATAACCAAATCAATGTCTCTTGATTTGGTTATATATATGATTCTAGTATATATGTGTATGTATATACACTACAGATACATACACATACCTATACCTGGCATCATTTCGCCTTGTAAGGGGGTGGCCGAGCCAAGAAGCAAGCATTCACCACGATCGACACATACCTCAACCACTCCTCTTAGCTCCTTGGAGATAAAAGATTGCCACATATCCCCCTCCACTCTGCTTGGGTCACCCACAAGGTAGGCATGCAGGATTCTATAATGAGACCCAACAACTGCACCTGGTATACCCCCACCGCTTCATCACATGGAAACTCCTCTCACACCCGTCCATCACAGTTCACTGAGCCAGCAGTCTTCCTTCACTCATTCCTATCACTTGCACGTTCTCTTCCCTGCTCCACTGAAATTCCACATGCATTCAGTACCCTTTTCAAGCCATCCATCCATCTCATTCTAGATAGCTCAGTGATACAATTTTAATATGGAATGTAATATATTTGCTGTCAGGATTGTATTCTGACATTATAATTATTGCAAGCTGTGGTCAATAAACTATCTATCTATCTAGTTATCTATATATTTATTTATCTATCTAGATGGTTATGTTAGAATGCATTTAATTTTTTTTCCTTGGATTTCACATATGGTTCGAGAAGGCCAATTTGTCCTTATCGAATACGAACGTGAGCATCCTATTTTACCCCATGACCTTAAGTAAATGATGCTTGCATGAAGGCTGCCAATATGGCATCGGGCTACCATTTTAATTGAATTTCCAAAAGTTATTTGTCTTCCGTTGCTCAAGATGGCTATTGTAAAGGTGAGCAACCCTCAGAGTGCTATGTAAAGTTCAATAGCCCTGTGAATTGTTAGGATAGGTAGGTTTGAGTTGAATTTGGTTGAATTGGGTTATATTAAATTAGGTTAGTACCCCAGAATACTCTTCTTTACAACAACCTTCATATTGGCACTTATATCTATATATTGTTTTATTGGTATTTTTGTCTTTTTTCCACATCTGTTGAAGATATTAAAACTTCGTTTTACCTCTTAAGCGACCCTCTAATCCAGAATTGACATTTTAATTTGCTCTTATTTTTATCTCCGCGAAGATCATTTTCATTAAAGGCAGCATCATATATGGCGATGAATCTATTAAAATGTGGGATGGGTTGGGATATGGAGGAATAGGATCTATGGAGGGGGAGTTAGATGATGGAGGGGGATGGAGGAGAAGGATGAGTGAATCTGTTGAGAGTCTTTTGATGCAAAAGGCTTCTTTTCCATTCTATTATCAGCCAGGTAACGGCAGGAGGGCTGCTTAGCCCCTACCAGCAGCATGACAGCTGAATGACAGCAGGAAAGATGGAGAGGTAGATTGAAGAAGAGAAAATTGATATATAATTTGCTACGAACATAATTGATAGTTTCTTTTTTATGTCCTTTATTTACGTTATTTACTTTCCTATTTTTAATCTTTGTTGGTGGATGGTAATAGGTAGCTGAGAGGGGAGGGGGGCGAGCCAACCTCCCGGAGTTCCCACTCATTCCAATTTCAATTTTCCTCATCATGTGAGTGACAAGATCCGCATCGTGTTTGGTGGTGATGAAGGGTCTGTATAATGAATGGTTCATGATTTGTTTGCACTGTAAAACGAAGAGTCGTCATGGATAAAGTAAAAGATTTTAGATTGCCTTATTGTGGTGGTTTGAAGGATAAGACAAATGAGGGATTCCTGCAGATAGAACCAGTGTTGGTACACGGAAACCTCTGATGATTTATGGACAGACTCGATTTGGTGATTAGAATTTCGAGCTTGGCTGCCTCTTATTGCTTACGACTTCTACCTGTATTTCATATTGTGATGAAGGATAAAATATTATAGATGAAATATATAATATATGAATAAGAGGACTGTACATATAATATAAACGGAAAATTAGATTACAATTCGAGTAACGGGTGCTAAAATCCACATTGCCACAGGCTATACACCCTGTTCGCAGGGGTATTGATATATCTGATCCTCAGGAAAGCTCTCAGTTTCGTGAAGGTGAATTTACTGTTATGGAATAATGTATTTTAAGCAACATAAATTATAATTTGTTGTTATTTTAGATGTAATGGTTAGAAAGTTACAAGAAAATGACTCTGTATTATTGTGATCCTCTGCTACCTTGGGGGTATGCATAGGAGGTATTTGAGTTGAGTGCAAGAAGTATCTAATGACACCTCTGAGATACAATCATAATAATTTAGATACTTTTGATATAGCAACGTATGGATTGAAATTTGTTTTTTACTTTAAGAACTTGAATTAATACTATAGTAATAATATTAATTTATTAATATTTGGCATTATTTACAAAACGGGGAACTATATTTTTTTGCATAATTGGATTTTATAAGTCACAGGAGGTGTCTGTGAGCAGATATTATTTTAAAAACCTTTGTCTTGTGTGATAATTTACTTTAGAGTGTCACAACGACTAAGTACTTAAATCGACAGACCTGAAGCTGACTTACAGATTACTTACAATTACTTTCAGCCTCAATTACCATCAGTTACACTTTCCTGCAGAGTAACGAGTTTAAACAAAGACCTGATAGAAAAACTGGTAACGCTGAGGGAAAAAAAAATACTCTGAAAACTCTTCAACTTTCCATTACTTGGTTGACAGAGTAATTATGATCTAGTCACTGATGAGAGAATTTTACTTAGCGAATTGAGACTCGGTTATATTGCAAGCATATATTGTACGTTCTATCATTCTTTCTTCAAGGCAATCCTGCAGTTGAAAGAATTGCGATGAAAATAAGAATGTAGATATTTCACAAGTTTTTGACTATTAAAAATATTTTTATTTTAGGGATCAACTATATTACCTCCCAACATTTCTGCAAATATTATTTCTGTGATTACTTCAGAATTTTTTCATTATATAGTGTCATGTCAAGGCATATTGTTTTGACGTGACCAACCCTCACTCGCTGTAAGCTGCTTACGTACATAGAGATAGATGTGTATTTGTGAGTAATCATGTAACAATTTACCTTAATATTTGTAAAGCTAAATAAAAGTGGTCTTAGTATGTTAGTATTGTATAAATTAAGCCTAGATTGTTTAATTATTGACATTCTAAATGAGCCTCATATATGCTGGTTGGGTGTTTTAAGTTCTGGCATCATATATGTCTGAAGCTGAATTTTTTGCATACGTAAATAAATAGCATTTCCTTTCCCTATGAAAAGTTAATACATATTACCACAAATAACACTTGTAGATTAAAAAAACTGATATGTCTCTCGGTATTTATATACTTTCATTTTCGCATTTAATAGTTGAGGATTGGAAAATGATACGAGTAAATTGTTGACTGTAAATGACATCAACTAAAGGTGTATATCAGATGTACATATATTTTTCCACTTAAAATTTTAGACGTCTTGAAATGATAATGATATAGAATGTCTACTAGTTTTACACAAGTAATGAATTGACAAATGTTTTCGAGTTAGAGAATATCTTTCAGATTTACATGTTGCTGTTAAATATTAATGCGTCAAACAATGTAATGAGTCACATTCACATAATTTTTAGCAATGATGTCTTGTAAAGTTAAACCTAGGTAAATAAAATTTTAGACGGTATATAAAATAAATGTAAATGATAGCGAGTCTGTCACTTGAAAATGATAGAAAATCTGTCACTTTTATATAATATTGCTAGGTGGCATCGAGTCATAAATATTCAGCAGATTTATATAATGTGTAGAGGTAATGCTTTGTAAACTTCTAACACTATATAAAATAATAGATGTCTTGTTATATGTATATAAGATAATCATGAGCAAAAGAAACTTACATAATAATATGAGTAAAAGGAAGTCGTTGTCAGGTTTGCATATTGTAAAATGCTGACCTTTCGGACATTTTTGATCATATATACATCATTTACCGTATTATTGCTCTGTATTGTGAAAATGATTAAGGCGTAGATTTTCTACAAAATGTTAAAGAGTAATATTTCGTATTAATACTTTGTGATATAAAGATAAGTAAGGTGTAGACTCTCAATGAAAATCTACTCCACATTGGCAAGTCCACTTTGGGCATTGTTAAAAGTACCTTCATTAGGTATTTCAAGATGCATGTACTCGTCGAGCTGTTGTCGGTTCCTTTGGTTGGAAATTGGAATGTAAGAAGAGAGAGACTTCACACCTGTCCTTTTGAGATGCTTTTCTTGGCCTCATAATTGGCGCCTTGTCTTGAGTATTTATTTGTAATTAACACTTCTCTATTCCTTAGAATTTTCTGTTGCATCTCTTTTTTTATATTTGTTAAATTTTCTAAACATCCTTATGATAATTTGTTTTTAGTAGATGCTTTTATCTGCTCTGCATCTTTAACTGTTTTTTTTTACCTGTAGTTTTTTTTATATACATATTTTAGATGCCTTTTCAGATTTGTTAGTTTTTCTTAACATAGTTATTTTGTTAAGATGTTTTAGAGAGAGTTTCTTTGCCATGTTGGTTGCTTTCTTGTTTTTATTCTTTTTATTATTTATGATTTATTAATTAATTAATATATTTTACCTTTGTATTTATTGCGATGATATTGATAACCTTTAGTAAATAAATAAGTTGAAAGAATGACATTAGCTGTTAACATGAATGAAATTAAATAGTTCTTAATGAAAGAGCTTTTTACAGTGTACACTGGCGTATATAATAAAGTAATTATAACTGCATGTTTTAATTCAAATTATATGAGAGAGTGACCTGGTATTTTAGAAGCATTTGCAAATACTGAAAAAAATGCTTATGTAATCTCAGGCACATCTGATATGAATAGCATTGCTAATGACATTCAGATTAATTAGACATTTAAATGTGATATTTAATTACAAGAGACCGTTTTTGAGATAATTGAATAATTAGATCAATAGCTTAATTAATTTTTGACAAGCCGTTCTCCGTGTTAATCTGTGGGCTAACTGTTATCAGCTTGATTACTGATTTAATCACGAATAAAGTTATGAAGCTTGTAATTGAAATAAAAAAAATTTTGAGTGGGATAAAAGAAATTTCCATTTTTTTTTTTTATCTAATGAGGGTTACATAATGTTTATCTTTACGAATGATGAGATAGACTACAGCGGTCGTATTCCCAGTTTTTCTGAAGAGGAAAAATAAGTATATATATATGTGTGTGTGATTACCTAATTGTGATTACCTAATTGTGTTTACGGGAAAGAGCCCAAAGCTCGTATCTTCCCGTCTCCTGATCGGTTCCATTTTAGACTTAGTCATACTTATCATACCTGTCCTTAAAACTATGGATTGAGATAGCATTAACTACCTCCTCGCTTAGCCAATTCCAATTATCAACTACTCTTACACTGAAAAAGTATTTCCTTACATCCTGCAAACAAGTTTTCTTACGAAGCTTCAAACTATGACCTCTAGTTCTAGATGTGTGTGTGTGTGTGTGTGTGCACGCGCGCGCGCGGGCGAGCGTGGACGTGCGTGCGCGTGTGCGTGTGTGTGTGTGTGTGTGTGTAATTATTCCACGAAAAACATGTGAATATAATAAATATTTTCATCTGAAGATGAGTAATAGATAAATGCACTCGAAATTACAAAGACTAAAATTTTCTTTAAATTTCCTTACGTAGCTATAACCATCCACATCTATATAAAAGTATATGTATATATACATATACAAATACACACCCAGATATGTATATATATATATATATGTATATATATATATATATATATATATATATATATATATATATATATATATATATATATATATATATATATATATATATATATATATATATATATATATATATATATATATATATATACATATTTGAGTACCACATGCCAAGGATTATCACAAGATAAGATCAATACATTAAATTCTCTCACAGGAAAGAACAGCAGTCCGTCAGTTAATATAAATTTGGATGAGGAATATAACAATTTTGTCATGACTCTTAAGAATAGTCAGAGAGACTATATTCCCATGAAACATTGCAGATCAAGAAAAAATGACCCTAAATGGATGAACAATAGAATAAAGAATCTTATAGGTATTAAAAGAGGAATATACAGGAAACTAAAAAGAGGTGAAGAGCAGGTGAGGCAGCAATATATACAGTTAAACAGGGAAGTTAAAAAGATAGAGAGTCGAAAAGAAAATACGAAGTTAGAATAGCAGGAGAAGCTAAAGAAAATCCTAAAGGGTTTTATCAACATTATCAAACAAAATTTAAGGAAAAAGTCGGACCAATTGAAGTAGCCAATGGCCATATCACAGATGACGATAAAGTGATGTGTACATGTTTAAATGATTATTTCTTATCTGTATTTACCAATGAAAACTTGGAAAATATTCCGGAAGTAGAATCCATTTACACAGACAGTCCCGATAATATACTTAGTTCAATAAATATTACGAGAGAGGAGGTAATAAAAGAAATAGATAAATTAAAGGCTCATAAATCTCCGGGACCTGATGGAATATATGCTAGAATATTAAAGGAATGCAAGGAAGAGCTTAGTTGTTCACTAACTGCATTATTTAATAATTCAATAAAATTAGGATCGGTACCCATGGAGTGGAAATTGGCAGATGTGGTACCAATATTTAAAAAAGGAGAACGAGTTAAAAAGAATAATTATAGGCCGGTAAGTTTAACGTCAACAGTGGGTAAGATTCTAGAATCCATAATTGCAAATAAAATAAGGGCACATCTAGAATTACACAGACTGATAAAACTTTCACAAAACGGGTTTCTTAAGGGTTTTTCGTGCCTTACAAACTTACTGTCTTTTTATTCAGAAGTTTACGATGCACTAGATTGTGGCAAAGAATATGATACAATATATCTAGATTTTAGCAAAGCTTTTGATAGAGTTCCTCACAAAAGATTAGTTAAAAAGCTGGAAGCTCATGGTATAGGGGGAGCTGTTCTCAGATGGATCAAACAATGGTTAAAAGACAGAAAACAGAGGATATGCATAAATGGAGAGAAATCAGAGTGGGGCTCGGTTACTAGCGGGGTACCACAAGGCTCGGTACTGGGTCCCCTATTATTCATCGTATATCTAAATGATCTGGATTCGGATATCAGTAGTAACCTAAGTAAATTCGCAGACGACACTAAAATAGGTAGAACTATAAATGGAAAAGAAGACATTCATGCTTTACAGGAAGATCTAAATAGAT
>JAXCGZ010019313.1:35000-40000 GCA_037179515.1 Halocaridina rubra | reverse complement strand
AGAAATCAAATACAAAAAGAGCTTAAAATGAATAGATATGATATGACTCTCCGAGAACGTTATAAAACAGAAAAGAAACGTGTCAGATCTCTCATCAATGTAAGTAAAGAAGCCTTGTACAAAAAACAATTTAATGACTCTAGACATGATACAGCAGCAACATGGAAAGTGATAAAAAGCATGATACCAAATGAAAAGAGTACCTCAGAAAGTTATGAAAATATTACGGAGTTGAAAGACAAAGCAGAAAACTTTAACAACTATTTTTGCTAACGTTGGCAAAAATACATATGAGAAAACACAAGAAAACATCTACTCAGTGAATATGAGTAACTACTTAAATGTCAATTCTTCCAATGTAAACACAAGAGAGTACTTCAAGATTATTCCTATCGATTTTGCTACCCTAATTCTTACCATAAAGTGCCTAAGAAACTCTTGCTCTAATGGTCCAGACGGTATATCATTTCAATTCATCAAAGATGCTCTACCCATGATTGTATCTTATATTCTAACTATTATGAACACTTCCATTGTTACTAAAAAGTTTCCTGACTTTTGGAAAAAATCATATGTAATACCTCTATATAAAAGGGGGACAGAGAAGTTGTGACAAACTATCGTCCCATTTCCCTGCTACCCATTTTCTCTAAAATATTAGAAAAAAATTATTTCATGCCAACTTATGTCATGTTTAGAGTCAAATAGACTATTAGCCATTAAGCAACATGTTTTCCGACCGAAACTGTCGACGGAAACTGAGCTGCTCAAAGTTACGAATAGTATGTATAATAATACTGATATGAAAAAAATATCTCTGTTTGTATTATTAGCCTCATCAAAAGCCTTCGACAGTGTATACCATAAAATTCTTAAAAGTAAATATGCTAACCTAAATATTGATCTGAGCTGGTTTAGAGATAATAATAACCTTTATTTCCATTACAATACAATGGGTATTCGTCAGCTGGGACAAGCCCCAACCCCCCACTGTGGTGTCCAACCACAGCAGTTCCTGCCAGTAAACAGCTTAAACTCTCGGTCTTGGACGGGGACCGATCTTTCGACCTCATGAATGCGAAGCCAGCGCGTTACCACTGTCTATCCGTCTTAACAACATTATTTCTGTGCCAAAAAAATTATCATTTGGTGTTCCACAGGGATCAGTACTTGGTCCTATCCTCTTCTCAATTTACGTAAATGATCTATCTTCTTTCATTTCTGACTGTCTAGTCGTACAATATGCAGATGACACTCAACTACTCCTTAGTGGTGATATTAATAATCTCCCAGAGCTAACCTTAAGAGCAGAGAACACTCTGTCAAAGATTAAAACCTATTTTCAAGAAATTGGGCTGTTAATTAACGAAAGTAAAACACAATGCATGTTTATTGTTTCAAGGTTCCATATAGCACATATACCAGAAAACACAACAATGAATTTTTGCGGCAATATTGTTACACCTAGCAAAACAGTCAAAAACCTAGGAATTCACTTTGCTAACTACATGTTTGATTTCCACATCGATAAATTATGCAAAAAGGTTACAGGAACATTAATGTACTTATCATGTATAAAAGACAATTTTGAGACTGCCACTCGAATAACAGTTGTTGAATCTCTAGCCCTAAGTCACATTAATTACAGCACAACTGGTTGGGGAGCTACCACTAAGACTCAGATATAACCATCAGCGATTTTATTTGGGCAATGTTCAAGTCAGTTTTATAACGGCTGCTTCAATATAACTGAGAAATTTTATGTGTAACAAAGAACCAGAGCCTTCACTATTATTTGCCTACTTTGGTTATCAAGTAAATTTTTATTTCGATGCAAGAAGAGCATACCGGTTGCTATAGGACGAATATTTTCATCATGAGATTTAAATGATGAATGATTTTTACGATTATACCCAAGTTCCTAACAGAAGGGACTGCGCCAGTTTGAGAAAATCCAATGTTTTTATATAATATCTCAGTGATTTTGTTAAAGCAGTTTGTGCAGATAGACCTCTCTTGAAACCGGGATGAGATTTCGAGAATAGATGAATTTTTTTTTTACTTGTATTAATACAACTGGTTGTTAAAGTTTTCTATAAAATTTTTGGTAAAATCGAAAGAAGGGTAATGGGTTTGTAATTACCTGGATCTTCACTGTTTACCTGTATGAATAATAGGAAAACAATTCCATATATCCAGTCTTGTGGGAATACTCCTGTAACAATGGAGGTGTTAATAATTAGTTACCTAAAGTGCAGATACTCCTGCCTAGAGTGAATCTTTGAAGAATTTAGTAAGTATTCCATCTGCTCTACAAGAATTTTTATTTGTTATTGAGATACTGACAATAGGTTGAGACTAATTAGAAATCTTTGATTGTTAAATGTTTCATCCGTTTAATTTTGGTTTCCTTGAGTAATACGGTTTGACTTGTATACTTTCATAAACTATATTTCCCTATGTTTGCAAAAAATATATTCAATTTCTCACGTGACTGATGGAGGATAAACATTTATTTTAATAGAAGACTTGTTTACTTGTCACAGTGTCTCATATAGTCGTCAATATATGTTACCTTTTTTATTTAAACTAAAGGAAATTGTTTGTTTTTATTTGTTTTAAAAAGCTTCTTAAATAGTTTGTATTGCGTCTCATAATTTGTTATAATTATGTTTTAACCTTTGTGTCAGCATATTTATGAGGGTAGCAATCAATCTCTCCCTCATGAATTTATTTCCTGCAGCAAAGTTAAAAATTATGTGAAAATTCGATAAAGAAGAGAGTTGCAGCCAATCCATTCTTAAATTTCTATCTTACAGCTAAACGATGGAATGGGCACGGACGATATATAGTGTATGGTGAATCTTTGCTGCCTGAGTTCTTTTCTTTTGTTGCAGTTGTGGTCACTTTGCCTGCAGTCTTTTCGCTGGCAGTTAAAAGAGTGTGGGCTTTCTAGTCTCCTTCGACTTCTAGCGATGTTGAACAGTCAAAGAACTGCTTGGGATTCTATATTTTGACTTTGGATATAAAGAAATCTATCCCAGATATATTTTTCTAGAAAGAGGGATATATATAAGACTGCTTAGATTCTCTCTCTCTCTCTCTCTCTCTCTCTCTCTCTCTCTCTCTCTCTCTCTCTCTCTCTCTCTCTCTCTCTCTCTCTCTCTCTCTCTCTCTCTCTCTCTCTCTCTCTCTCTCTCTCTCTCTCTCATATATTTTAAAAAAGTCAAGTGCTTTTCATGTAATCAAAAAATATAATTATATATCCTCTTTACAACCAAGTACAATTTCTACTCTTGGTTATTATTATGACACCAAAAACATAAATAAATAATTTCACGAGACATCTATTGTCCCAGAGTCACTGAGAGAGAATGAGCATTGTGTAGTAACCCATTGGCTATTTCTTTAATCGTTACTTCTTTATTCTTTATTTTATAAAGTCCAATTAATAAACAATTACACTATGTGGCAATTATCCGATGTATTATGTAATGAATAATAAGTCAATGAATAATGAGAGATAAATATATAATAATGAAAAATTACCATGAAAGCTAGAGAAATCAGGAGTTTGTGTGTGTGTGTTTGAATGTGTGTGTTTGTGCGTGCGTGAGAGAAAGAGAGAAAAGATAGATAGATAGATAGATAGATAGATAGATAGATAGACAGATAGATAGACAGAGAGAGAGAGAGAGAGAGAGAGAGAGAGAGAGAGAGAGAGAGAGAGAGAGAGAGAGAGAGAGAGAGAGAGAGAGAGAGAGAGAGACTTGACTTTTTGTGTCCTCTACACAATGCCTGGGACCTCCCACGCAAGTTGAGAACTTTTGTTTTGATATGCAAATGCCCTCCAATTACTACTTGCGTATAAAGAGAGAAGTCACACGTTTGTAATTTGTGTAATCTGTATTTTGCCTATGCAAATCTCTATTGTTTCTCATAATTATCCCTCGCTTCCATTACTTTCGTCTTTGTGATTATGCACATTTTGCAACGCTGGCCTCCAGCGATCAGAGGTAAGAATGCAGGTGCACACACACACACACACACACACACACACACACACACACACACACACGCACGCACGCACGCACGCACGCACACACACACGCACACACACACCACACACACACACACACACACACACACACACACACACACACACACACACACACACACACACAGAATTTACGTAGGTACTTTTTCTTTTTTCATGTAACCTTCAGTGATGTTACTTTTTATGGCGATATTCGATTTGCTTGGTTTTATTTTATGATTTTCTTTAATCCTGATTTTTCATTGTCACTCATTAAGTCTTCTGGGAGTGTTCTTGTTTTTTATATGGGGTTTATCGGTTCACTTTCCCAATTAAATTGACCTTTTAATAAATATATTTAGTTTTAACCTGTTGGCATTTTATTCTTGGGATACATACATACATATACCTTGGCTGTTTCCCCCTTTAATTGGGGGTAGCCGACATCAAGAAAGGAAAACAAATAGGGGGATTACTTTGCTCTATGGGGAATGACGAGGGAGCTAGCGACCGTCCAGATGGCACTGCTAGAGTGCCACAGCCCATCCTCCCGGCTCTTCCACAACCTGTGTCGCTTCACAACTGCCAGCTCCTCCTACTGCCCCTACCACAGGGCTATCTCTGTAAGATGCAGCCCCGTGGTAACAGCAGATGCCCATCAGAGCCGCGTCACAATCGCTCGCCACTCATTCCTATTCTTAGCAAGCTCGCTTGCTTCCCTCACATCCATCCTCCTATCATTCAGGGCTCTCCTTACTCCATCCATCCATCCAAACCTAGGCCTCCCTCTAGCATTTCTCCCATCAACTCTCGCATTCATCACCTTTTTCAGCAGCCTTTCATCATCCATCCTTTCCACATGGCCAAACCATCTCAGAACATTCATATCTACTCTGGCTGAAATTTCTCTCCTCACACCCGTTCTTGCTCTCACCACTTCATTCCTAACCCTATCCAATCGAGA
>JAXCGZ010019313.1:27500-30000 GCA_037179515.1 Halocaridina rubra | reverse complement strand
AATTTTCCACTTATTATTTTTTACACCCATATTATTTCTCACTCGAAGATGTGTGAACTGGGAGAGTCACTTGTTGTTCGTCATGATACTCTTAACTCAGTAACATATCTTATTTACTGCTGCGTATTAAAAGGAAAAACAAAATCACAAAGATCTAGTATGTTTTTTTTGTTTTTAGGGGGGGGGGGGTTATCAGCTCAGACTTCCTAATTTGTATGTTTGGCAAGAAAATCCATTTCTGTGGCAATGATGACATTCTTGCAGAGTAATACAACAATACGTAATATTTTCGTCAATGAATTTTCAAGAATGCAAACAATACTTGGTATCACTGTGGATCGGTTGTTATCGTGTATCTATTATTAAACGATTTTGATCTGTTGGCTGATAATGTGACAGAAGGCATTATCTGCGAGACAATAATGATATAACAACATTATTGATAATGTCAGGATATCGTCCAGCTCCTGCCAGGAGAAAATGAAACATTCATGAAGCAAATCATTGTTAGCGGCAACCCGAGACACTGTCGTGCAACTTTTATATGACGCACGAAAAAAAGCGTATGTATAAATAAAATACGAACACTAGTGTGAGCGACAGCCGAAAAATAAGAAATTCTGAAAGGGTGCATTTATAGGGATTTTAAGCCATGCACCCTAAATGAAGACTTTTTCCTGATGGTGTATGGGAGGGGGGGGGGTTAGGATTAGTCCCAGGTAATAATAATGATTCGTATATCCTCTTCAGTCTATCATTTGGTGAAGGAAGAATGACACCTGAAACTTTAAGAACAAAGATTAAGTCTTCATCGCACGGCAGCTTCTCTGTAATTACCTGGGACCCCACCCTTACACTCACCTGGATGATAGTATGCAAAATAATCATCATAATTTGGAGGTCAGTGATGATTTACTGTCTGCACTGACTCTGTCCTTGCGCGGAATTACGTCTTGCACTTGTTTTGATCTTTAATGAGAGTATTTGGAATAAATAAAAGTAATAACTTTGGAAGCTCATTTTGCTATTATTGGTTTTTTTTATATGGCATCTGTTTATTTTTTATCCCTATTTTTAAATACACAGCTAAGAATTATATTTTCTCCTTGGCATTTTAGGTTGTATTAACACTCCTGTTCTACCAAACATGAAAAATCACTTGCCTAGAGCAGCCACTCTGAACTGTCATCTTGTAAATTAACCTTCCAAACAGATTATTAGTCTGCATTTCCCTCTCCATGAAAAAGTTTAAGGTCACTTTCACACCAAAGTGGCACGTCGCACGTGGCATGCCACATGGCTCGCCAGTTGAAAACGAACATCCGGGAATATATGAAACCTTTCACACAGAAGTGTTGTGACGCTTCCCATGCACAATTTGCGACTTGCGAAGCAGGTCGTACGTGGCACATGGAACGTGTCACACCAATTCTGTTTGAAAAGTTTCATATATATCAGGATGTTCATTTTCAAGTGGCGTGTCACGTGACATGCCACGTGCGACGTGCCACTTTGGTGTGGAGACGACCTAAAGGTCAACACTGCTACGTGAACAAACAAGTCAATGACGAACATTACGTTTCTGAAAACGAAAGCGAAAAGTGAATGACTGGAAATAAAAATAATATAAAATCCAGCATAAAACTTAATTAATATCAGTGAAAGAAATCTTGTCCCGCATCATTAAGCCTTCCATACTTGGTCGAAAATCGCGACTCATTATTCTCGAATGAGAGACGTAAAGGCCGAAACTATTCAGCCACGAGAATGTAATATGGAAATATCCCACACGTACATACATCACTTTTAGTTAATTCTCACATTATACTAAATGAGCATTTTTATTCTTCCCCGGCACCTACTTACGCATTAAATGTTATTAATATGAATAAGATTTCCATCGTTTATGGGAATAAATCGACTTAAATCGTTCCCATTAAGTAAGTATATTCATTTTTTCCCGCACTGACTTGTACAATAAATGTTATTCTTATGAATAAGATTTCCCGCGTTGATGGGAAGGAATCGACTCAAACAGTTCCTGTTAAGACATAATCGGTTCTGGCAAAAAATAAAAATGTGCGTAGCGTAAAGCATGTGATTATTATTATTATTATGCATGATTTACTTGGGTCTCTGTAAAATTTTGGGATTCTTTCCTTATTGATATCTGGTCGTTTAACGGATCCGGCCCCTTTATCTGCCAGTCAGATGTTTTGAGTTCAGTTACCGACCAATATGGATATTCTTAATTTTAAATGAAAATATATATATATATATATATATATATATATATATATATATATATATATATATATATATATATATATATATATATATTTTTTTTTTTTTTTTTTTTTTTTTTTTTTTAAAGAGTTGAGCTACAGGACAGGTCCATACCTCTCTCCTACCTGAACTTGCTGTCTTCTTTGTTGGCGTACTCGCTTTGCCTATTTGTTGGTGAGTGTTAGTAATCTTCACTCACAACTACATTTCCTTT
>JAXCGZ010019313.1:17500-22500 GCA_037179515.1 Halocaridina rubra | reverse complement strand
TATGTATGTATGTATGTATGTATGTATGTACACACAGTAGTGTGTATTCATTCCCAAGCTCTAGCTATTAGCTTAGACTTTTCTCTCTATATACACTCGTCGTCGGTGGCATATTTGGTAGCACCTTAACACACTGATGTGTCCTAGGTTTGATTCCCGACCAAAGGCAAAAATATAATATATATATATATGTGTATGTGTGTGTGCATGTATGCTTGTAATGCTAGATATTTGTTTAGTAAATGAGCAGTAAATAAAGTATATGGGTAAATTTTTGCTGCATTCAGATAGACTAGAGATTTAGATGCATCCAAAGAGATAAAAGACTCATTTTAGTGGTAAATCGATAAAAACAAAGTGTTAAGAATTGAATTTTAGATATTATCAATCCTTGTTTTGAGTGTCGTAGAAATTTGTTAGCAATAATGTCAGTATATTTACAACTCTCAAGAAATATATATTATTTGTTATTGCTGTTGTTTCTTCAGTCTTATTTTGTGCTCAGTGAGTTTCCATAGTTCTTGTCAACTTCCCATCAGACTTACCACGATATTTGTTTTTAAAATATTTATCAGTTTCTCTATAAAGATTCGCAAACTTTGGTTGGCAACTCGTTTAATACAACTATCAATTAGCCAATGTAGTTTCCTAGAATTAGGTACGGTAATTTTAGAATAATATCAGTCTTCACATTGCTTTTTAAGGATTGGCAATGACTTAAAAATTCCTCGTTTTTAATTGCTCCATAAAGTTTCTCAGGAATTGGATATCAAATTAATATACATTATGATTATTGTTCGACAGTTTTATGGAAATTCTTACAGAACTCTCTCAAAACAATATGTCTGTGGGTGTAATGAACTATGTCTACTGATCACGATTAATATCCACTCTATTATTTATGTATTTGTTTTTTATTTATTTATTTATTTATTTGTTGAATAATTTACTTTATATTCTAAGCTATAATATCTTGTCACTAATAAACAAAACAGCAGTAGCCAACGTTAAGGGATTCACTTGACGTAACTGCTAAGTAAATCAAGATTCAATTTAGATATGGTAATTCTTAAATGATAAATAACAAATTAAAAATAGATGTTGATAAGCTCATGTTAGTGACAGGATGAAATTAAGACAGAAGATTTGATGATGGGGAATATCATGTCAGTCTTTGGTTTTTCCATCATCTGTCTATTCCTGCGCCAGTCGCAATTATTGCTGCCTAATCTCAGTTGGCTGTTTAATTTGAGGATATGAGAGAATGTAAATGCATATTGGATCACAGATTTAATAATGATGACCGTGGAAATTATTTCTGAGATTGATTTGAAGAGTAGTTCCTGGCTTAATGTATAATTTCAGATTTAATTTGTAGCATCCGAGGAAAGAAGAGATTGTTTTCGTTAATTTTTGTATTTTAGAGTCAAGTAGTTGATGGTTAATTTTACTACTACTACTACTACTACTACTACTACTACTACTACTACTACTACTACTACTACTACTACTACTACTACTACTACTACTACTACTACTACTACTACTACTGCTGCTGCTGCTGCTGCTGCTGCTTCACTGCTACTACTACTACTACTACTACTACTACTACTACTACTACTACTACTACTACTACTACTACTACCTTATCATTTGAAAAGTTAATTGAAACTAAATGGACAAACTCGAATACATACTATTTTGCTTTTTTTTTATTATTATTATTAAACATTCACATTTAACATTAATTCCAACCCTCTGATTTCAAGAATTTCATTCTCAAAGTCTGGATACTTTACAATTTCTACCCTACCGTTAGACCTCGTCCAATGTAGTCTCAACAGTGCAGACCTTCGCAAATATATTTGGTTTCGCCGCCATGCGTAAGGGAACCTGTCATATTAATGATTTGTGTTTGCAAGTTAAAGTATTTTTTTTTTCTGTTTTCATTCCACCTGATGCTGTAAACACTTAGGGGGCTCATCATCTCTGCTCAGTGTTGGTAAATAACCCAGAGTATTGTCGCATCTCATTTTTCACGTGGACAGTTTCAAGTGTTTGATTTTAATGACCTTAAGCCAATGGATAAAATATACTAATATCGAAGGAGGCTCTCTGGCGACTTACCAAGAACCCTTTGTTACTTATATCAATTCGTGTCTCGTTAGACTTTTCAGCTGTCTTGTGAGACTCAAAAAAGTAATTGGAAGAAAGGCACACCTACTATATTCTCACCGTATTCCCTGCGTGTCGTAAAAGGCGACTAAAAGTGGACGGGGCGGGGGGACTTGGAATCCCCCCCTTGTACCAACCTCCTGTGAGACGTCAAAGAAGAAGGGGAGTGGGGGGGAGAATATCTTCTCCCCAAACTGTTTTCCTTTTTTGATGTCGGCTACCCCCCAATTAAAGGGGGAAACAGCCAAGGTATATGTATGTACTATATTCTTTTATATCACCTTCTATACCTTAGCAGTCATGTTCCGGATCCCTTATTTTATGCACACGACTTCTCACATATGCCGTTGTTACATGCTTTTCATTGGCACATATTGGGTAGATTCTCAATTGGTCAACTGCACATCTGTGCATTGGCATCTGTATGTTTTTGTTTATGAAGATTAAAGCCTTCTATTTTGATTGATAATGATGCGAGTAAGTTTAAGACTACAACCTCCTGAGCCATATTCATCTCTCTCTCTCTCTCTCTCTCTCTCTCTCTCTCTCTCTCTCTCTCTCTCTCTCTCTCTCTCTCTCTCTCTCTCTCTCTCTCTCTATATATATATATATATATATATATATATATATATATATATATATATATATATATATATATATATATATATATATATATGTATATGTATATGTATATGTATATGTATATGTATATGTATATGTATATGTATATGTATATGTATATGTATATGTATATTATATATATATATATATATATATATATATATATATATATATATATATATATATATATATATATATATATATATATATATATATATATATATATATATATATATGAGAAGAAACTTGTTGTAACAGTGTGTGAAGTTGTTCCATCTGCTTACTGTGTCGATTGGAGATGAGATCTTTTATTTTATTTCATGGTTATCAAGATAATTATTTGCTCAAGCCATTTGCTGAAATATAATAATAAAAATAAAAATGATAATAATAATAATAATAATAATAATAATAATAATAATAATAATAATAATAATAATAATAATAATAAAAATAATAATAATAATAATAATGATAATAATAATAATAATAATAATAATAATAATAATAATAATAATAATATTAATAATAATAATAACTTTAATAGTAATAATAATTATAATAATAATAATAATAATAATAATAATAATAATAAAAATAATAATAATAATAATAATAATAATAATAATAATAATAATAATAATAATAATAATAATAATAATAATGATAATGATAATAATAATAATAATAATAATAATAATAATAATAATAATAATAATAATAATAATAATAATAATAATAGTTGTAGTCACCTTGGCTCAAGCGGTAGCGTCCGCGACTCTGAGGCGTCAGGTCGAGGGCTCGCGCCCCGTCACGGTCTGAGGTTAGCAATGGCATGCACTCAGGGTAACGATTACACCTGCCAAAACAAGTCCTTCGAAAGAAGGCAATCGTCCTAGCCCTTGGTAGAAAAGGGAGTCCGTGACGTAAAACAGAAACATTAATAGTAGTAATAGTTAATCAGCAACCACGTTGTATGTAGATTATAAATTGCATTATTTTAGCCGTTATCAGTATATGTAAAATTCCGACACACAATGATTTTTGATTATGTGTTTTTTCGTCATAGTGTTTTTGAGGTCAGTAAGTATTTTCAAACGTACCTCTTTAGAAACATTTCTAATTTATTCACACTAAAATCCTGATATGCTTTACAGACTCGAAAATATTACTTGGAAGTGGGAAGATAGCTAAAAATAAGTATATTATCGATAATTTACAGTACCACCTGTCAGCAAGTTGCATGCAACAACCTATTGTGAAATTGGTAGTTGAAGGCAGTCTCGGGTAATTACTATAATTAAGACAGGCAAATGTCATTATTCCATACTTGGCAATCATTCCTCGCTATGCTTTCTAAATCTTTGATGGATGTGCGGAGGGTTTTATTACGCTTGCAGGGTTCCTTTGTTAAAAATATGTATGAGTGCTTGTATATATATATATATATATATATATATATATATATATATATATATATATATATATATATATATATATATATATATGTAATTCTATCTTGCTTTTGTTTTTAATTTGTGAAATATATTTTATAGAAATTCCATAGCAGACTATGCTTTCAGTTTGTCTGTCACTTTCCATTTAGTGTTTGTGTATTTATAGTCTCATTTTTGCATCATAATATACATATCACTTATAACATAATGTAACGCAAATATGTATTTTATTTAACTATAAGAAAACAGAAAATGTTGGCGCTTTACTTTGGTTAACCACTGAGCAAGACAAGCGTATCGAGAGAGGAGAAATCACACCGTCAATCCTTAGATTTGGCATAATATAAGAATCAGCGTAAAAATATCTATCTAAATGTGAAAACCATAATCCCCCTTATAATGGGGGTGGCTGAGGCAACGCATCGACCTTGAATTCCCTTTGGGGGGAAATTCGAAGGAGTAGGATTTGCAGTCCCCTCTCTTCACCCATTTAGTCAACTTTTTCGACACGGACAGGAACATGGAGGAGGTATTCTTTGCCCCTTAGGAGGATTTTTAAAAAATACAGCTACACTGAAAGTAATATAGAGCTATTCTGAAAGAAAATGAAAAAAAACCCACATACTTCTATCTACATATTTTTCTTATGCTGCAATTGCTTCCACTCCACAAGTTTTGTGTGGGTATATATGTGTTGTGTCACCCACCCTCGTGAAACATGATTGCATATGACAGATGTCAGCGATA
>JAXCGZ010019313.1:5000-12500 GCA_037179515.1 Halocaridina rubra | reverse complement strand
CTCACTAGTGTTAATATACGAATTTCAAAAACCTTTTTTCACAGAAGGTTTTTGTACTTTATGTTAGGACTAAGGAATGGGTATCATTGCCTAAGATCATGAACGTGTTGTTTCAACATAGATTCCTTATATCTAATGATGTATTTATTATGATTTCTGTGCTTAACAAGGGATCAACAACTCTCTTCTTTTTATCCCTTAGAGGCTATGGTTCAGTATGCTATAAAATATCTGAATATGTGATGGAACTCAAAAGCTTTTGAACAAACACTCCTGAAGTTAACCCTTAACCCAAGATTTCGAATTCTTCTTCTTCTTCTTCTTCTTCTTCTTCGTCTAAATCTTTTCCCACTTTTATGTGGGGTCGATGTTTCTGGCCAGTGTTCTCCATATGTTCCTGTCCTATACCTCATCACCCAACAAGGTATGAGACAGGAACATATGGAGAACACTGGCCATAGATTTCGAATTGATGACAAAAAAACTTTATCTCGCCACTGGAGACAAATTGATACCGTGGCAAATCCGATCAGTGGAGACAGTTTAGGGCTAGGCACACCGATTTACATCTTTGAGCCACAACCTCGCTTTAGTTCCCAAGAGACTAATGAGTAACAGTAGCCCCATATGAACATGCGAAAAGCTACCGATGCCAACGATGACTGGAGGGTGTGAACTAAGTGCTAATATGCCCTTCTCTATAGAATTCTCTTACAATGTTAAGCTTGCATTGGAGTGAAGCTCTACATTTGTATGTCATGCAACCCACAGTGAGAAGGGAATAAAGGTTAAAAGAAATTGGTTTTAGTATCAAGATTGACTGAACTCCCTTTTCTTGACTTGTATAAACCAATCAGACTTCACTGATAGCCTTCACTCTTGTGGTGATGTTTGAAAACTGACATTTAATCTTGCTCTTGAGTTAAATGGTAAAAGTTCTATTTTTTTATCTTTTTTAATGAATGAGAGATGGTGAGTCTGAGAATCATTCCTCTCATGTAATTTAAAACATAAATTGGATTACTGACTCAATGCATTAGGACTGAACAATGTAGGTGTAAGCATTGTGTTTTGCTTTTAAATAGACATTCTGATTAGTTGGTGAAAGTGAATTCAATTTCGATTAACGCGCCCTCACACACGCACACATGCACACACAATCTCACACACACACACAAGCACACACATATACACACACACACACACACACACAAAAGCACACACACACAAAAGCACACACACACAAAAGCACACACACACATACACACACACACACACACACACACACACACACACACACACACACACACACACACACACACACACACACACACCACACACACACACACACACACACACACACACATATTGAGGGTCTCTCTGTAGGAAAACACCCAACGACTTAATCTTGAACAATGACTATGTGTTTTTATTTTTGTTGGATTTGATTTAGAGGATATTTTATGAGGTGGAGTTCCCGAAGGATATGTCTAAAAGTGATTTATGAGGAACGAGCATATCTGAAGCGCTGCAGGAAATCCCTCATAAATTACACAATATCACATAAACTCTTTTGACAGATGAAAGACTTCCAGTACTAATATTTTTGATAGCATGATATGACAATCATTTGTCAGCATCATAGCTGTCGCAAAGTTTTCTCTATTCATTTTTTTTCTTGCAGTTGTCTAAATTAATATTTCTTTTATTGTTTATCGTACTTGTGAATAGATGTTTTTGTATTTTATTTTTGTGTTTGCCATTATATTAAGAATCGGTGTATTTCTACTTGTTGTCTTAATACCAGATAAGTATATTTTTATTCCGCTTTTCATATGTTCGGTAGAAAATCTTGAGAGACATGACTTATTACAGAATACTGAGGTCAACTATTTCCGATTGAAGACGTTATGGTGATTATTTAAAATGCTTACTTGTAATTGTAAAATTTTGCACGTTATTGATGTTATTCACAATTCTTTTTTTTTCTTCATTTTTCCAGGGGCGTTGAGAACTTTTCACTTTTTGAATCCCTCCCATTGCATTTTCTTTCTCATTCTCTCAGTACACAAAAGGTAACGCCCGGATAAATCACAGACCGAAGTCTCTTTATTTCTGCGCATTGGCGTATCGCTGCAGTGTTTATTGCTCTTTTTATTGCCTTGTGAATAGCGCACCTTACATAGGACAGTAAATACCAGGCAGTAAATCTTTTGCACGGACACATTTAGAACTTATCTGGGATTCACAGTTTATATGCCCCGACTCTCCCTCCACTACCCCATTCAACGTCCTCCTCCCCTCCCATTTGACCACCCAACCCCAACATCCTCCTCTATTCATTCCTCTAATATTCCCTTACATCCTCTTCTTCTTCCTCTTTGTCTTACCTTTCATCCATTTCTACATGGGGTTACTGTTTCTTACTAGCCTCCCTGTTCTTTTCCTCTCTTGCCTATCCTGTTCCCTTAGCCCATTATTTCGCATATCATATGCTAAAATATCCATTCATCGGAATTCCCTCTCCTGCTCTCCACGTTCCCACAACATCCATGACCAACTTTTTTTCCCCCTCTAGATTCAGAGCTCTCTGTAAGAGTACTTCTGTAATTTCTCATTTTCTCCTCCCCCCCATGAATCATTTCTCACCCTGAGATTCTTTGATTATTTCTCCTTACTTTAAAACTCATCGTAATTTGATGGCATTTCTCTCCACTTACACTTGAAGAAATACAGTATTATGCTTGCAAATGCAATATATTCATTTTGGAGATATGTCCCTCACAACGAAATACCTACATATATGATTTGTAATTTTTTGTTCCAGGAGTAAAAATATATATATATATATATATATATATATATATATATATATATATATATATATATATATATATATATATATATATATATATATATATATTAAAACCAAAAATGTTACCAACCAGTGACTAGTAAGAGTGCGATATTTTTTTTTTCATGAATGCTTACTTTCATCGTTATTGACAGAGTGCCTGTGCTTGCTACAAAATAGAGAGAGAAAAAAACCTTGCCATATTACTTGCTAGATCTATTTGCAAAACATTCATTAAACTAATATTATGAAAAATAAAAAAAAACATGATTCTAAAACTGAAATGTACTCATATGTATTTTTGTTTTCTCTCGATGAAGGTTCGCTTACGTATGAATCAATCCGCCCTTTATTTGTGCAACAGTATGACTGTGAAATGGATGGCAAAAGTGAAGAGTGTCAAAATGTGACTGAATTTTAATCAGGGCATATTTCAATACCATTTTTCTGTTCAATACTAAAATCTGTCACACTTTGAAAGTGAGGCCTAACTATGATTGATGGCTTTAGAACTTCCAACTTAGTCCATTTGGGAAATTGGTCATGCAAAAAAAAAAAAAATAAATAAATAAATAAAAAAAAAACAATGTATCTTCTCTGTTTGACACTATTTATTTATTTATTTTTTATACATTAGATTATTACTTATTTTCATTTGTTTATATAGATATTTATACGTATTTACTTCTTTATGCATTCATGTATTTTCGTATTTATCTACTTTAGTTATTTACTCAGCTATTTATATAAGTATTTATTAATATATTAAATACTAATTTACAAATTCACATATACACACACGAACACACACACACACACACATATATATATATATATATATATATATATATATATATATATATATATATATATATATATATATATATATATATATATATATATTAGGTATTTAGTTATGCGCTTGTTTATATATATATATAGATATATATATATATATATATATATATATATATATATATATATATATATATATATATATATATATATATATATATATATATATATATGAATCATTTTTCTTTTTACCCCGACCGGGACTCGAACCTAGGACTTATGATTACTAAGTCAAGGCGCTACCACTACACCACAGAAGGTTAAAATTAATCCAACCTTATAGCTTATATCTGCTATACTTATTCATGTTTTCACATATGTAATGTGCTTATCTGGTTATTTCATGGCCCGAATGAGATTGGGAATTGAATTAAATGCTAAAATGAACATAGTGGCATTCAGTTACAATGCGTTCATTCCTAAGTATAGCAGATATAAGCTATAAGGTTGGATTCCTTTTAACATTCTGTGGTGTAGTGGTAGCGCCTTGACTTAGTAATCATAAGTCCTAGGTTCGAGTCCCGGTCGGAGTATCTTAGAGTAAAGGTAGTACACGATTCTTCAATGAGAGTCGAATTCGGGAATTCCTTACACTTCCCAGTACTGTCTGAAAAAAGAGAAAAAAAACTAACTGAAGTACATTAATTATAAAGAACTTAACTCACATATATTTTTAATTACATTCTTATCGGATTTGTCTTTATCAAGAGTGTGCGCGGTTACATTTGCTACATGCATGATTGCATTTACACTTATGACCAATGTATTATTATTATTATTATTATTATTATTATTATTATTATTATTATTATTATTATTATTATTATTATTATTATTATTATTATTATTATTATTATTATTATCATTATTATTGTTATTATTATTATCATTATTATTGTTGTTGTTATTGTTATTGTTATTGTTGTTGTTATTGTTATTGTTATTGTTATCGTTATTGTTATTATTATTGTTATTGTTATTGTTATTATTATTATTATTATTATTATTATTATTATTATTATTATTATTATTATTATTATTATTATTATTATTATTATTATTATTATTATTATTATTATTATTGCTGTTGTTGTTGTTGTTGTTGTTAGTTTTATTGTTATTGCTATTATTGTTATTATTATTATTGCTATAGTTGTTATTGTTGTTATTATTATGCATATTGTTATTATTGTTTTTATTATAATTATTAACACGTCTTCTTGTGTCTATTTTGCTCTCTTTTTACCTACATTTGGCGATTTGTGCAATTGCGCGTTATGCAGATTTTCAAATTGTGCTTTTTGGAGGAGTCACCTGCAGGACAGTCATATGCATACCTGGTTTCTTGCTGGAGCTCAGGGTGCATTTGGTGCAAGCTTTGGCTTGCCGTTGTCAGTGGTATATTATTTATACCGGCTGGGTTGGTGGGAACTAAGAGACGAAGTATACTGCCACCTTTACAGTCTCCACTTAACTAATAATAATAATAATAATAATGCACCATGACATGAGGTAGGCTTGACTTTGGCGCCTTTGGGATGGCAGTATTTTTTTTGTTCTCCATCTCACAATAGCTCCTCATGAAGTATCTGTTAATTTTTTCCAATATTGTTGGTAAGGGAGTACTTCTGATAGGCTCTTCCTTACAATATAATTTTGTTCATGCTTGATAAGGTCACAGTAAAAAGAAAAAAAATAAGAGAGAATACCGTTTTGGAAATTTATGGATTTCAGCATTTCACAATATCTTGAATTTCTGCATTTTTCCCTCTTTTTCTTGAAGTTTTCAGCTTTTCAACTTTCATGTGTGCTCGCTTTGAAGGACTACATGTTAATTACGATTAACATGGAGGCTTCACTGCTGTGTGATTACGGTCTGTATCCAACAATCTCTACCTGTAAAATGCATTCCCTTTTGCGGAAATTTCTTGGTGTTATAGATTTTGTATTGCGTGCATTGCTGTAAATTTAGGAATTTATTAGCATCATGTTTTTTTTTTTTTAGTAAGTGAACAGACGATATGATCATGGAAGATATTCTATATGATATTTACAGAAAGTTCTAATTCAAGATTGTAAAGTGAGAGCAACGGTTCATACAAAATATTGTTTTACATAATTCTTTAGATGATATTTGATTAGAAAATGACGACAAAGATATCCATGCAAACATGCACGAGCACAAGCGCTTGCTTGCCTAAAAGAGGCTGATTCTATATGATGACGCTTCTTAAATGAAGAATCAGAATGTGTATATTCATGTACCCATCGGTGCACTCATCTGTGATAAATTAGGAATATTTAAAAGATATATAAAAAATAAAGAAAATATCTAAATGTTTTGCGGCAGCAAAAATTTACCTTAGAATTCTTAATTACAGGTTCTTGCTTTAGTTTTGAAAATTAAAAGCCAAAGAAATAATTGGCACATCCTGATACTAAAACCAAATATAATTTGAGTTGAGCGAAGATCTGTTGCCTTGATTATTATAATCCTCGCCGCTCTATTAAAACTTTTCTAATGTACTTTGGGAAGTGAAGAGCAGAGCTGAGGAGAGAGAGAGGGTGAGAGAGAGAGAGTGAGAGCTTCTGCTGTTAGTTTGTGCCGCCTTTTATTGTTTTTAGCAACTGGGGCTGTGAAGCCGACAGCCAGCTTGATGGAGTGTGATGGAGGACAAAGGCGCCAAAGGAACCAGAGAAGTGATGCCAGGCCGATGGTAGTTTGGCCTGGTGGAGAAGTAACGGTGAAAGTCTTGAGGTTAGGAGTGATGGAGATGGAAGAGCTTGGGGTGGGAGATTGTAAAGGATGGATGATGGAGATGGAATAGATTTGGTAGGCGGTGGATAAAGCTGGAGAAGATGGAAGAGATTTTGTGGAGGGCGAGAGATGCTGATGGAAGAGACGCAGGTTGTGGTAATGGAGTGGTATTGTAAGGTGCTGCTGACAGGAAGGAAGATGGAGAAAAGGGAGAGAAAGTTAAAAAAAAAACAAAAGGAAAAATAAGGGAAGGGAGAGAATGGCCCCTGTTTATTTATGCCTCAAGTGAGAAGAGAGTAATCGATGAAATGGATGGTAAGGTCTATTCTATAATTTGAAATATGGTAGATGTTTGTCTTGTGTATGATCATTTGAAATAGGTTATGTGAATACATTGAGCTTTTAATCTCTTCATAATGTGCTTATATAAGAATGTTCGGCTAGGCTATGCATAGCTTTCTACCTTTTATTTCATTTTAGCATTATATTACTTTTCCTCATTTGACGTAGAATAGGCACTTCCAAAATAAATATTCTTTAATAAACAAATATTTACTTCTGCTGCCCTAAAATTTTATAAATGCAGCATTCGGTATTAACAACAATAAAAATTTTAAGGAAATAACCAGAAAATGGTTTCTATGATTCATCTTTCATGTTTATTGTTAGACATAATTTTCTTTTTCTGTTTTATATTTTATGGTAAGCCGCTATTTTTATGCCTTTACGATGTCGTATTAGTCTTCAATCCGGCCATTTGGCGGTCATAAGTGAATAATTTTACGATTATTGCATTGGGATTATCACATTGAATTATATATTAGAAACTTCTAAGAAAGGCATAATCAGATAAGCTTTGTTCTAAGCTCAAGACTTAATAGTGTGCCATCTTTTATATCAATAAAAATTTATTGGAGGTTATAAAGATCTTTTTATTTTCCTTCTACAATAGTTTGGCACGTAGGTTTGGTGTAACTCGAAGACACATTTGCCCTTTTAGGCTTTCTCATACTCTACTGCGTGACTTTAGGTG
>JAXCGZ010019312.1:40000-62500 GCA_037179515.1 Halocaridina rubra | reverse complement strand
TGGGAAGCTTCTGTATGTACTTCATACTTTTTCTTATAGACTAATAACTTGTAGTGTTCAATTCTTTACGTATCATCCTTTGGGTCTCATATCATTCTTAGGTCTTAATTACAGTATACATCTTTTTTTCAAACATGATATTATATCATACTGAAAACCATAGAGTGCCCACAACTGCAAAAAGGGGGAGTTGAGAGAGCTTTTTATTGCTCTAACCCTCCTAACCCCTTCTGTCATCTTTTCATTGGCAAGAAAGAAAATTCCTGGGCTGATGGGAATGCCATTTGTTTGCCCCCCCCCCATTTCTTTTAGTGAGCTCCTATGATAGATGGAATGTGTGTATGGTATTCTTTCTCCTCATTACTAGGAATTACAGTTTTCAGAGTTAATGTGTATATATACTATATTATACAGTCCTCTTCACAAAGTAATCAAAGTTTACTTACAGAACACAGCTGTCACAAACTCTTCTACTAATACTCCTGGTGATGTCTCCTCCAGCATCCTTGACCTCACCGCTTTAGCTAAGGTACTAATTAAAACTAATTTTTATTTTAATTAACATAATGTATAAAGCTGAAAATTGGGACAATTTGATGTTTTAAGTGTTTTATTTTCTGATGGAAACAATTTAAGGTAATTTTTCTACTGTAATATCTTGTTAGTGTATTAACTGGTAATATGCACTTATTAAAACTTACTTGATTGTTTTGTATGTTACAAGACTTAATTTTATTGATAAATATTTAGAAGTTGTCATATCTATTTATGATATGATACATTATATGAATAAAATGCTGTATAATTTTTTGTTGTTGAATTACATTTTAACAGATACTGCGTTTATTTAGAAATACTCTTTAGAAATTCTTGTCTCTGATTTGTTCTCAATTTAAATGCAGTATTTCCTTGTAGAATAAATTTTTTTTTTAAGGGATGGATCCCTAAAAAGGCTAGTGAAGTTGTGCAAAACTGGTGAAAAAACAACCTTATCTAACCCATTTCATGCTCGATTTTACTTAGAAGAGGTTATAATGTCATCTGAAAAGTATTCCTAACATCTCAAAAGCTGTTGTATACATCAGTGATGGAAGTATATGAGTTTTGGTAGATTTTTCTTGTGTCTAGCAGGTCCTTGAAGATGCTAGAGAGGCAGAGATTGTGGCTGTGGGAAACGAATGGAGAATACCAATGTTAGGTGATGAGAATGAAAGAGAAATAACTAAAGAGGAGGTACATTTGCTATCGAGAGCAATGAACACAGGTAAAGCATCAGAGATAGATGGGTGTCACGTTGAATGCTTGTCAAAAGGTGGGGAGGCATTAGTTGAATGGATGGTTAGGTTTTTTGAATGTTTGTTTCAGGAAAGGGAGGTCCCAGTTGATTTGAGGAGTGCATGTGTAGTTCCACTTTACAAAGGGAAAGGAGATAAGTATGAGTGTAGTAGTTTGAGGTACACCCAGTTCTGGAATAATGCGAAGATAGATTCTCAGAAGTGACGTGTAATATAACGAGTTATTTTCTATAAGAAACAATGATAATGGGCATAGATACGTTCACAACCGTACATAGACACACTATGCCAAAGATATAAGATAAGTAAAAGATATTTTACATGTACATAACAAAGCAGAAAGACCTGTAGCTATTTTTATTGAAAAGATATTTTGATTTACTGTACAGCAAGCAAATATATATACGCTGGGATGTGCATGGTGGCGGTGAGCACGTACTTCTATCTACAAATGTTTTGCCGTCTTCGTATCAGCTGATGTGCTCTCGCGCGCTTTTTCCCTAACGATATTATATGGCAAGAGTGTTTGCTGTTTGTTCTTAATGCTCATCCACGTACTTAGCATTTTTTCCATTCTCTCCATAATATCCGATCGCATTAAGCGGTAGAAGAGGAGGAGGATGCGGGAAAACGAACCTCTATCTGCAAATGTTTTGCTGCCTCGGTATCAGCTGATGCGCTCTCGCACGCTTTTTCCCTGACCAGGTTATATGGCCAGTTTGTTTGCTGTTTGTCCTTAATGCTCATCCACGTACATAGCATTTTCTCCATTCTCTCCATAATATACCGATCGAGAATATGAAGACATAAGCGAAGTTAAACTAACACCAGCTTTTGCACTTTTCTTTATTCTTTCCGCATTTTCACGGATAGTGCGCAACAGACATTCACTGGGTTGCATCGACAGTTTTATTGCTGCCGTACTCTCACCACGCTCATAATGGGCCAACACTTGAAGTATTACTTCAAGATTTATTGCCTTTTTCGCTCGTTTGGGAGTAGAAGCACTTCCATAGTCTTTTCCTGGATGTTACCTGGCCATGATAGTACAGTATATAATCTGTAAAATAAAAAAACAAGCGATATATCAACGCAGTATGCTGGGTAAAGAGACACTGAAGCACATGGCAGCATGGCTGAAAAGTGCCTCCGAGGCAGTCGATTATTTACTAAAATGAATTTTTTTTTTTTTTCGAATTTTTTTGGCAGGTGTAATTCGTTTATTTCGCATTTTTATACTATTATTTTTTGGGGGTGTTATTCCAATTTCGCGTATTTTAAACACGTGTAAAAAGCAAATTGAGTGTATATGGAAGAGTGTTAATCGAGAGAAATAGGAAAGGTACTGAGAGATTGATTTGGGAAGAACAGTGTGGGTTCAGGAGAGGAAGAGGATGTGTGAATTAGGTGTTTGTGGTTTGACAGTTTTGTGAGAAGTTTTGGAAAAAGGTAGGGACACTTCTTGGGCTTTTATGAACTTAGAGAAAGTGTATGACAGGATAGATAGAGAGGGGTTGTGGAGTGTGTTGTGACTGTATGGAATAAGTGAAAGTTTGTTGAATGCGGTGAAGATATTTTACATAAATAGTAGAGTATGTGTGAGAGTTGAAAATGGTATGAGTGATTGGTTTGAAGTGAATGTAGGGTCACGTCAAGGTTGTGTACTGTCGCCATGGTTGTTTAATGTGTATATGGATGGAGTGGTAAGGGAAGTAAATGAAAGAGTATTAGACAGTGGCTTGGAGCTAGTGGGTGAGGGTGAAAGGCTGTGGAAATTGAATCAGTAGCTGTTTGTGGATGATAATGTAATGATGGTTGATATTGAGAATTAATTGAATGATTTGGTGACTGAGTTTGTTAGGGTGTGTGAAAGAAGGAAGTTGTGGGTGAATGTTGGTAAAAGTAAAATCATGAGATGCATGAGAAGTGTTAATGTTGGCAGATTGAATGTAGGAGTAAAGGGGGAGTTGCTTGAAGAAATTGAGAGTTTTAAGTATCTGGGGTCGCATGTATCAAGGAGTGGACGAATGGATGTAGAGGTAAATCACAGAGTTAAGGAAGCAAGTAAATGTCTTGGTGGGTTGAAAAATGTAATGAGAAATTGATATTTGGCAATGAATGCAAAGAGAAGGATATATTAAGGTGTGATTGTGGCGACAGCATTGTATGGGGCAGAGACCTGGAATGCAAGAGAGAATGAAAGGAACAAGTTGAATGCTCTGAAGATGAGGTGTGTGAGAATTATGCTTGGTGTATCTAGAATGTCAGGCAGAGAACAAGCACTGAAAGGAAGCTGTTGGAATAGGTTAGATCAGAGAATGTTGAGTTGGTTTTGTCACATGGCAAGGATGAATGATGAACGAATAGTGAAGAGTTAGTAGAGTGCAGAAGTGATTGGAGTTAGGTCAAGAGGGAGATCTAGAATGAGATGGATGGATGGCGTGAAAAGGGGATTGATTGCACGTGGAATGTCAGTGGAATAGGGAAGAGTGTGTGCAAGAGATAGGAATGGGAGGAGGAAGATTGTTCATTGATGACATGGGCCAAAGGGATTTCTCGCACTTGCCAACTCAGTGAACTGTGATGGACGGGTGTGAGGGGAGTTGCCATGGATGAAGCTGTGGGGGTAAACCAGCTGCAGCTGTCGGGGACCTCACTGTAGACTATCCTTGCCTGTCTACCTTGTGGGTGACCCTAGCAGGGGGGAAGGGGGAGAAATGTGGTAACCCTTTATCCCCAAGGAGCTAAGAGGAGTGGTTGAGGTATGTGTGGATTTTGGGGAATGCACATTTCTTGGCTCAGCCACCCCACCTACAAGGGGGAATTAGGCCATGTGAATATGTATGTATGTATTTTGTGTCTAGTTGTTATGCTGTTTTTTTTTCTATTTCTATTATCCTATAATGCAGTTTTGAATTTTGAATAAATATTCAGGAAAAGTTTATTGATACTGTTTTGTATATTGCTCCCTCATATCTTCAGTATTGTTTTCTCAGGTTTTGGTGCCTAGCCTAAACTGCCTTTTTAAATTCAGCTCATTTCGTCTTCTGTTGGTTAAGGACAACAATTACTGGAGTTCTGATTGCAACATTTCTTTCTCATCTTTCGTTTCTGTCTTGTCTTTTATGTAATTTTCTATAGTTTAGAATGTCATATAAATCAACAATTTGCTGTTTGTTGTCAGGAGTGGCCCATTAACTCACTTTTCAGATTGGCATTAAGTTTGGCTAATTCTTTCCCTATTTCAGAATTAGAATCAATATATGTTCTTTTCACATATCTGTTTCCCGAAGTAGATAGGAGAATTTGTTGTCAATATGGTCAAATGGATTCCTACTTTAGGGTTATCTACTCCTTTGGGATCCTTTTGCTTAGTTGTCCTGTGGGTTGAACTTTTATTTTGCTGTTGGTCTTTTGATAAGTTTCATATCTAGCTGTAGGTTTTTTCTTATTTTTGTTGGAATTAAAACTTGTTTCCTGTAGTTCTTTCAGTGGTAGTGACTTTCCTATTGACTCTTCTGTTAGAAAGTTAATGGTGTGCTTTTGTCACACCTAGCTTCATGTTCAGTGGTATAGTTTAACTGTTCTTATCCTCCTCCTTTTGTAGCTGTACAGTTAGTAGTAGTTGCTTCATGTGATTTCGTACCATTTGTACAGTAACATTTTCTTAGTTGTCCTGTGAGTTATGTAAGTTTATGCATTACTCATATTTACCAGGCATTTTTTCCTATTTTATCTGAGACTATTTCCTCATGTTCTGAAGATGAATGACAGCTATTTTCACCTTTGAATTGTGCTTTTCTTTTGTCATAATGGTTTGGTTAGGTGAATTTCTTGCCTTCCGAAATGGTTGACGTCTGCTGCTATTTTATGTTGTTTGGCTCTCCTTCTCTTGTTCTGCTGTTGAGGTTCACCATCTGGCTTATGATCAACGGACCTTGGGTATGGATTTTCATTAGGTGTTTTGGGTATGTAATGGGAGTATTTGGTGTTGCCCTTATGGCGCTACTACATTTATTGCTAAATTGTATTTTCATTGCTCTTTTGGCACTAAGCTGTGTTGGATAGCTTAAGTTAAGTGTTAATTAACCTGATTTTTATTTAGTAAAGACACCATTCAAGGTGCCAAAGGAGCCGCACTAAAAAGTGGCACCAAAAAAGTACCCTACCCTCTTGAGTATTTTTGCCTGTCACCTGTATTTGCATGTTCTTATTAGTGTGCTCACCATTCAATTTGGATTGGTGTTATTTTTTTTTAGTACAGTATGTCTTGTGGGCTCCTACCCTCTGGGTGGATTACTATTTGCTTGAAATTGGGGATTCACTTTCTCTTTTCTTAGTCTTAGGGACCTTCCAATTGGATGTTATGTCCTTTGGGTTGGGGGATCATTTTCTATCCTCGTTTAGTATTTGTTGTTTAGTTATATTCATGACCTGTGCAACCTCTTTTCATTTATTCAGGTTCTTTTTCTTCTTAACAGATTACTTTTTCCGTGCTTCACTTCACTAGTTATCCAGTTGCATTTCATATTAGGAAAAATGCTTGAAATGTTACCTACCAAATATTGCAAACCCCTGATCACACCATGCTGGTTGTATGGAGTTATTGGGATGTTTCCTCTCTGCTGGTTTTTCTCCTTGAAGCAATATTATACCCATTTATGCTAACGGTGGTGGTTATTTGGCTCCATACGCATACTGTACTTGAAATGCAGCTACTAAGTCAAAATTCTCTAAGAATTAATGTATTCAGTAGAGAAACCTGTATGGGAGCTATTCATTTCCTTTGTTTTATTATTTATTTGGCAGTTATAAAGTTTTAATTGCAGACTTGAAAGAGTTTTTAATAAGATGCAATTTGTAAATTTATATTTAAAGATAAGAGAAGCTAGTTTTCTTTATAATATTAGAGCCTAAGTGATGCCTTGTGACATGTAGCTCAGGATATGTGTAAGGAAATGGTGAAGGTTTTTACTAGCTATACCCTGTAACCATCTCTTGTATATTTTGAAAACCCTTGGAATTTATTCACTTCCAAAGTTGACATTGCTTTGTTCAAAATGATGTACTTTTGTATAAGAAAAGATGGTTATCTTAAAAAGCAGACCAGATTATTCGGAGTACCACTGATACAAGTGTCATGTATGATTTAGTTTGGTGTTTATTGTGTGTAACTGCAAAAATGCAGAAATTATGAGTATGATTTATTTCCGTATGATCGTAACTTTATTACTTAGTATAATTTAGTATCGCTGAGTACAGTATACTAATATATTTGCAGTGTGTCGGGTAATCTATTTAATGTAAGTTACCAAACAAGATTTATGTTTGCTGTGATATGCAAATGCTTTTTTCTCATAGGCTAAGGTTTATAAGGATTGTTTTCTTGAGCTATATTGTCCTTGAGCTTACGTAAAATATAGAATATATTACTGTTCAGGGTTCTGTGTTTCTTAATAATGTATAATACTAATTTGTTTAGCACTGAATCATGATTAACAGGAATGATACAAAGACATTTTTTCTCATTTGGCATGTTGAAGCATTTTATTTATGTTGCAGAAACGAAAACCGGCAATTGTAGATCCTTTAACTGATGATGAAACTCTTCAGAAATTGGCAGGAGACACAGAAAGGTTGAGCAAGCTTGTGGAAGGGCTTGATCGAAAGTCATTGAATGGCCCTACAAATTTAGATCTGAAATGGAAGGAACTATCTGATATTGTGGTGAGCTTTTTATATATATTACTTTGTGTTCGTATAATTGATATAGCATTATCACTGCAGTGAAATAAAATTTGATATTAACGTTTTTAATTCATAAAATCCATCAAAGATGCAGTAGTTATTCAAGGTGTGATGTCTTACCATGCCAGGTCTTGTGTTAGATAATGATCCCAGGATAAGCACAAATCTTTAAAAGAGGATCACTGATTTGGGTAGCCTTATTTGCAGTTATAAAGGGACTTTATTCGTATTGTTTTATATTTTTATTTTGTTAGAAGAAAACTTTCTTCTCTCCTGCTAATAAAATACTTGATAGACCAAACTCTGTTTGTCGAGTGTTTCCTTAGGAATAGTATTATCCACCAATGGCTTGCTAGGCTTATCCTGGCTTTATGTTTTGGTCATTGTTGCCTTCTTTTATATTTGGAGTAGCTCCTAACTGAGGGTTTTCCTCAGCCACCACTGAGGAGGATAGATACTTGAACTGAGAGTGTGATTGTTGATCTCTTTAACTTCTAAGATTTTTCATAGTTTCATATTATCTATAAATATACAAAAACAAGTTCTAGGACAATTCGTGTAAGGCCATTCGAAGCAGGACAGTTGGGCATAGGACAGTTCGCCATAAGACAAATCGCCGCATGGATATTCCGCCGCAAAGACATTTTGCCGTAAAGCATAGAAGATGACTTATTAAATCAGTAGGGAAAAAATAAAAAGTAGGAAAAGAAATGTTGAAAATGCAAAGTAATTAAAGGGCATACACTTTATTTTAAAAACCAACATTTTGAGAGCTAAAAAGCATGTAAGAACATTGCAATTGCATGCAAATAATGTTTTTTTATTTCGATCATACCCTCTGACAGTGCTTAATATGCGCTTATAAACGTATTTGTATTTTTGTTTGTTTGATGAATCTCCTCTTGTGCAATCGTTAATTTTTTTTTTTTTATGAGTGTGACACCGGGACAGGCAGAAACTGCCCTCATCAATAAAGGCCCGGGCACGAGAAAATACCAAGACAAAGGAAAAGAAAAAGGTTAAGGACAAGGCAGAGATGAGGTAATGTCACACAAGGAAAACGACTGACAGAAAAAACAGTCAAAGTACAGAGGCCCCAGAGATATGGAGGACTAGGCCCTGAGATGATGATAGATCTGCTTTTGAAGGATGAAAAGTCATAAGAATTAGGAAAGACAGAAGGAGGAAGAGCGTTCCAGAGTCTGGAGGTAGATGGGAAGAAGCTGTCGCAGCAGCGACCAATCTGCGAGCTACAAATCTCCACACAGTACCTGTGAGATGAGGCCACTTGGCGAATGTTATGCGGCCTCGGCAGTGGGGGAGGGATGCAACTTGCCAACTCATCAGAGCAGCGATGGAAGTAGTAGCGATAGGAAAGAGAAAGGAAAGATACCTTACGGCGAAGAGAGAGAGAATCCAGATTAGAAGTAAGAGAAGGATCATTAATGAGTCTGACTGCCTTAGATTGAACCCTATCAAGGAGATGGGTATAAGAAGAAGCACACCAGATGTGTGAGAAGAGTTCTAAGCAGGGACAGATAAGACCTTTATAAATTTTAAGTAACTGTAAAGAGGAAAAGTAATGACAAAAACGAAACAATACCCCCAATTTTTTTGATGATTTAGAAATTTGGATATTGTGATTCCTCCAAGACAATTTAGAGGCTATATGGATTCCTAATATGTTGATAGAATTAAGAGGGTAAATCTCGTTAGTTTCGAAAACAATAGGGTTATTAGGAGGAGAAGAAGATAAAGAGATAGCCAGAAACTTTCTTGGAGGTATTGAATTTAACTTTATTTTGAGTGCCCCACTCGGATACTCTCTACAAATTGGAGTTGAAAGTAGAAGAAAGACTGATACGAGGCTGATTACAAGTAGTGCATTATGAAAACCTTCTATGCTATTGTTGGTGTTAGCCAGATGATTTAGGGTCCTTTCAAACACATTCCAAAGTTCAAAAGGAAAAGTAGGAGGAACTATTTGTCTCGGAGATTCCCTGCCCCTCTCCCCACCGATGTAATGCATTTCAAAATATCCCACAAGTTCTTTTAGAAGTTATCGTCATCCACAAGCTCTATAAATGCATCTATGGTGTCTGGAGGCGGGATGAATGTGAGTGCCATGAGGCACTTTACTTTTGCGTTAAAATCACAATCAGTCTGATATCACATCTTAAGCCCAATATGTGTCACCTTTCTGTAAATATTTTTACATAAATGAAAAGAGTAGCCTGTTACATTTGCAGATGGAAAATTGTCAGAAAAACTCTGAAAACTAGCTTGTTCAAAATCAGTCATCAGAGTTTCAAGTCTTAGGGACTCGCGCAAATCTTTAACCTTTTTGAAAAAAACTATTGTAAGTGTCACGAGTTTTATATGGAAGGAGACCATAAATCCGTGGGATACATGAATAGCTTATAAAGACATGTAGAGTATATAACTGATAATAGATTTCAAGACTAACCTGAAATGCTCCATCGCATGCCCAGTTCTTTAGTTATTTCTAGATCTTGCAGCCCTGCGGCCGTACCAAATATCAGCATTCTGTTTTCGTCTTCCACCCCACTATATTTTAGTAAAAATCTGTACCCGTGCTGAAGACACGTAAATTCTTCGGGAATTACATAACAGTTCCTTGATCTAGCTATGGGAGAGACCTTTTCTTCCATTTGTCTCCATCTTCTAATGTTCCTTGATAAAGTTGAAGTTGATGGCATAAGCTTTTAACCCTTAAATTCCCATTTTAGCCAATGACGTGAAAATAGCCGCATTAAATACTATTCCTTTATAGTTAAGCGACCTTATTTACATAAGGCAATTTCAAAACCAAGACCATAATGGGGCAACATACCAATTTTTTTTCCTTACTCTCTCTATAAGTCATCCTCTATGCTTTATGGCAGAATGTCCTTGCGGCGGAATATCCATACGGTGAATTGTCCTACAGCCAATTGTCTGGGGGCGAATTGTCCGGTCATGACAAATATGCAGTAGTATAATTGTCAAGTTACAATTTTAAGTGTATATTTGATCTCTAATAAGTAGCTAGCATGCGTTGGTGCTAGTAAGTTTAGTCTTTGGCAAAAGGTTAGCTAATACTGAGGTTTTCTGCATATATTTATGATTCATATGCCAGAGTCATTTACTTTTTTCCAGGAGAAAGAAGGTGGAGAGTTGAAAGTGTCTGTGGCTCGATGCTATCCTCTCAAAAATAGGTTTTCAGACATTTTGCCATATGATCATACCCGTATCAAGCTTCCATCTGCTAGGGATGACTATATAAATGCTTCCCACGTTCAGGTTTGTTTTTTCATCTTTAAAGATTTTTGTCATGCTCAAGTGGCTATATACTGTTGACTAAAAGTTGAAATAGTTACTGTAAGAAATCTACTCTGACTATAAAGGAGCTACTGTTGGCAACTGCTAACATGTATGTTATGTAATTGATTGATGATCATGTGCTTATGATCATTATCTTGCAAATCAGAAATTCGTTTACAGTGTTGTATATTCTCCCTTCCCTTTAGTCATTTGCATTTTACTTGTTTATTCAGTTTTTATTAATTTTCAGTTGAAGTCTACAGAACATAGCTTTCCACTCATAATAACTCAAGCACCTATGCCTGCAACCTTTGCTGACTTTTGGACTATGGTGTGGGAGCAGCAAGTTGAAATTATTGTGTGTTTGAATTCAGAGGCAGAAGTACGTATATTATGTGTTTTTTGCACTTGTACTATACCTTTATTTGAATCACTGAAAGTGGTATCTTGAATATTGCATAGAGATTGTAATAGATGATAATTAATCTATTAGGTGGAAATAAACTGTGATAATTAAATATAATTTCTTAAATTATTGTAATGTAATATTTACAGGTTAAAGGTCAACTATATTGGCCTTGTGAATTGGGAGCTAGCTTAGAGTATGGACATATTTCAGTTACCCTACATAGCTATTCTGAAGCTGGCACTCATGTTTCCTTCCGTCGTGTACTTCACATCACTCACAAAACCTCCAAACTTACTAGAGTTATCATACACTTGCAGTTCTTAGGTTGGCCTCCAGGGTGAGCATTGAATTTAAAGACTTGCTTTAATGCAACCATTTTTGGTTTTTGTATAATAGTTACCCATGAGTATATTCAGATTTATCGAAATATCTTCAGCATTGTAATTTTGTTTTATTCATTCATATTTAATATGTATGCTTTTTCATCATTGGAAAAAAAGGCACTACTGCTTGGTTTGAGTTGCACCAATTAGATTACGATGGAGATAAACATCACTGGTGATAAGTAGTGAAAATGTTAACTTCTGTATCTCTTTAAAATGAGACTCATTACTTGAGGCCGAAGAAGTTTCCTTGAAAAGTTTCCAAGTACTGGAGTGACAGCAACAGGTTCAGACTTCTCTGGATTTTGTTTTTATATTCGCTATGTATCCTGATATAAATTTTGTATTATGGCTTTGGTGATGGCAGTTAATTCAGAAGGAAACTAATATAGTTTTAGTTTATTTCCTCTATTTGCTAGTTTATTTCCTCTATTTGCTTGTTTTGGACATATGCAATATCTTGTAGGATGGCTTTATACTATACCCAGAGAGCTTCAGAACAACATGAAAAACTACTGCCTATCGATTATGGTTTAGTAATTGCAGAGAAGGATGTTTCAAGTTTGATTGTTTAAATTGGTAGCTTGTTTAGACATTTCCTTGGCTTCTTCTTATCATTAGGACAACTGAAGAGAACCCAATCCAGATTTGATGGCACTTTTCAATTAAAGTAGTAAAAAATAATTGTTAATAGTATGTGGAAGAGAATTAGAATTTTTACAGACTTTACTAGTGTGTTTATGTGGTAATTTTGGATAATGAGAAAAATGCGACAGGGAGTTCCGATCTTATATATTGGGTGTTCATGCATAGATTTCCCAAAGAGACGATGAAGGCAAGGTTTAAATGTGAAAGGCCTTGACCTTTTAGGAAGGTGAAAGGTAAGCAGTGGTCTGAATACAATAATGAAAAGTACATTCATTTGTGATATGAATATCAAATAACATGATATTCAAGGACTAGTCCCAAGTTCCTAAAGAATGAAATTGCTCTAATATAAGAAAGTATTATTTTAACTGTTATATCTCTGGCTACAGTCAAAATAAGCTCTTAAACTAATAGAGATTACTATTATACAGGATGTAATATTGTTTGACAGATGTCAGTGAACTTCACAAAGTCATAGTGATTTGCCAGATTGATCCATGGATTATGAGGCGCAGCTAGAAAATGTTTTAAGTGGGCTTCATCTTATTTGCTGTGTATGATATGCATAATTGTGAGTGAATGATTAGAATTAGTAAAATATATGAAAGCTTGTATATTTCCTTATCACTGTGTGATTGTGTGTTTTCCACCTTGCCAGAGATTAGGAGAGGACAACTTCTTCTGTATATATGCATATTTTTTTAAGTAAATTATTTTCTTTATGTTGCACCGTTTTTGTTTTCAGAGCCATGCCTGAGAGCCCAGGACCTTTGCTACAATTTGTAGCAGAAGTTCATTCATACCAGCGGCAGCAAAGAAACAAGCTTCGAGAAGTAATAATTCAATGTGTGCCAGGCCTTGGAAGGTCGTCTGTCGCCACTATTCTCTCTTCATTTATGAGGGAGCTTTTGGCTAGTAAGTACTCTGTCTGTAAGCTGAACTGTATATGATTAACCTTTCATGGTTGAAACCTTATGATTTTTTACTTTGAGACTCACATTCTTGCAGTTTTGTTTAGCTGACATTGTTGTGTGGGTTTGTTAAAGGAAAGGAATATTGAAATCGCCATTCTCTTTACCCTGAATCCCAAAATTATAAATATGTATATTGAATAATAGATGTAGATTTGACACTAAACTGTGGTGACATTAGAATAATTATGATCAATTTAGCCGACTTGTTTGCTGGATACTAACTTATCTTTTACATATATTGATTTAACACAGCATTTAAATTAGTAGTAGTATTATAAGTCCTTGAGATTAGATTTTAATGGGTTAACTACATCACTGTAATAGTTGAAATGAGAAAGAGATGAAAAGAACTCTTTGAAATCTCTTGCGGCCACAGGATTGTATAGTCAATCTTTATTAGAATAACTGAAACTGATGTGTGATATTAATAATCTTTGTAATGCTAGTGAAATTTTGAGCTTTTTTATTGCAGACTGAGGAGAAAGTGAGTTACACTCTAGAATTTGAAAATGAGCACTTGGTATCACATAGAATATCCACATTATATGCATATGGACATATATGCATATACATGGCCAGGCTAAGAAATTTGCATTCACCACAATCCACACATACCTCAACTACTCCTCTTAGCTCCTTGGGGATAAAGGGTTGCCACATTTCCCACCCCTAGCACCCTGCTTGGGTCACTTACAAGGTAGGCGTGATTATGTATAAGTTTTCTGTATATATGCATTTGTAGGAAACTTATACATAATCACGAGAACAGTAACTGGTATTTGAAGGATAAACCAGTCATTTAGGTTTTACCAAAGGTAATGAATCCAAATGGGGAATGAACAATATAGAATTATTTTTTTTGAGCTATTACCTAAAGAAACAATTGTGTAAGATTACTTTTGGGAAAGTTTGGCACAGTGAAGTTTGAGAACTTGGAGAGTTTTGGGGTCATATTATTACTAGGAAAAATAGATATACAGGGAAGGTATCGATTGGAAAAGGGATAGGGGAAAGCAATGTAGCACATTAAAGTATAATATGCTTAGAGAATTATGCAAGAAATATCGCAGCACACAAACCCTAAGGTTTGGCAGAGAAAGAAATAGGTGACTAAGTGGAATACAGTTGTTGTGATATGACAGTCCCTCCATTTTTGAAGAGATATTTTGGTCAACAAACTACTTTGAAATATAGCTGCTTATGTGTAGTGAAGTGGGAAGTCCTATTACATCACCACGTTCGTTTTGGTTATGACCATTATGCTAGACATTGTGAAAATGCCATCAATAATGACTACTTCTCTTCAGTCTGTTGGAGGGAGGAATATGCCATAAGAAATTATTTGAATAGTTTAGCTGAAGGAACTAGCATAGTCGTTTCATGATGGGAATTACCTTATAAAGACGTTATGTGTGTAGATGAAATGCAGTAGTTAAAGTGGAGGAATTCATGGCCTTGAATCAGCTTGTTTGATTGTAAGTTTGCTACTATTTGCATATTGCAGGTGGCACTATGTTAGATCTGACGCAGCTCCTTGTTGACCTAAACAAACAGAGACATGTGGGCATTCAAGACAAAGACCACCTTCATTTTCTCTTCTCAGCAGCACTCTACTTTACTCAAGATATTCTCATGAAACGTAAGTTTTCTTTAATTACAGCTGTATATGTGTTGCTTATAATTGTTGTGCAAGGTAGGTAATCTAGTCATTTGAACAGTAGGTATCGTAACAATGCTATGCAGTCATTTATTAAATAAATGTTTTACTCACTTCACTTCGTTTAGAAGATTCACCATAAATTTGCCGATTATGAGACTTTTGATCTGGTATTTACTTAAAGGACTGTACTGTATAATGTAGTATGTTTAAATGTTATTCTTAACAGTTTTGACAGGTGTCCTTTATTTAAGCACAGTACTGTACTATACCTGCCTATTTGTAATACAGCTACGTATAACTTTGTCCTGAAGTGAAAAGTATGTATAAATTTTTTGGGAAAGATTACGCTCGAAATCATATTATGAAAAAAGTTCATTCATATTTGAAGGGGGAATCCTGACCAACAAGGCTACATTTGAAGAAGGTCCTCGTGAAAAAACCCACGTTCGTCACCCCTCAGCAGACCTTCTCTCAGCATACGATTTTTCCCGTCTTAAAAGCAAGCTTGGCTTAGGTATGGCTTAACACATGTATGCTTGAGTATGAATTGCTTTAATATACCTGTAGTGTACATATTTTAAGGAACTTATGAAATGTTATGGAACATCAAAATATTCGTGACTTTTCTTCTGTCAGAAAACAGTAGTTTGCATATATGGCATGGGTAAAATTTGTATTATGTGGTGATTTGCTGTTTCATTAATGTAGATAAAATGCTCATATAAGTTTTCAAAAACTATTGGTAAAGCTTAACTTTAAAGATAATTTTGTAGTAAAATTTAAAGAGTCAGTAAACAAGCCTCTGCCAGAAATAATGTTTATTTCCATCTTGTATTATTTAATTTGAGGCTGTTATTTCCTTGTAATACAAGAACTGTTCAACATTTTACCTGTAATGTTTTTAATTATGTCTGCAGATCAAGAAGGTGGAAAATCTGGGAGTGAAGGGGAAAATTCCCGGCGAAATTCCTCAGCATCATTACTTAGCAATGGCTCAGCTGGAATTGAACAAACGTTAAAGGATGGCCAAAGAGGAGCTAGTCGAGAGTCTTTAGCATCTGCTGGATCTTCTGGGGTTGCAGATTGTTCTGGTTGTGAAGAGCCAGCAGGTGAAGCCAATACTTTAGGTAGTACTTTGGATACAGATGCAGTTGTACAAAATATCAAGAGTAAAGGAACTTCGGACCCAAGTCTCTCATCAATTCCAGCAAGCTTACAAGCTAGTCTTGACCCTCAGCAATTCAAAATTGACCCACCCGCCCCTGGAAAGTCTAATAAGATAACAAGAGAGAGTTTTGACAACCCCACAAGAGGATCTTTCAATAAAACTGATGATCCATCAGATCCATTTAGTGGGATTGATCCATTGTGGTCACATAAGAAATCTTAGCCTCACTTTAGCATCATTATGATCATATTGTACTTGGAATACGATCCTATAAATTACCTCACACAGCTTGTATGTCATATAAACCTTATTTTTGATGTGGTTAGTGAATGTGATATAATTGGCATTACTCAAAATTATTTTTTTCTGTTCGATATTGATCTTTAATTTTCACTCTCTCTCTCTCTCTCTCTCTCTCTCTCTCTCTCTCTCTCTCTCTCTCTCTCTCTCTCTCTCTCTCTCTCTCTCTCTCTCGCGCGCACGCACGCACGCACGCACACACACACACACACACACACACACACACACACCCACCCACCCACCCACCCACCCACACCCACCCACCCACCCACCCACCCACCCACACCCACCCACCCACACCCACCCACCCACCCACACCCACCCACCCACCCACCCACGCACGCACGCACGCACGCACGCACGCACGCACGCACGCACGCACACCCACCCACCCACCCACCCACCCACCCACCCACCCACCCACCCACCCACCCACCCACCCACCCACCCACACCCACCCACACCCACCCACCCACCCACACCCACCCACCCACCCACACACACACACACACACACACACACACACACACACACACACACACACACACACACACACACACACACACACACACACACACACACACACCCCTTCCATATGACTGCTGTTTTTGCATAAATTATATTGTTCAAAGGTCTTGCTACTGTTTTGTCATTATTGTTGAGATTATTCAGTGATTCTGAAAATTTAACTGGAATCATTGTTTTTTACAACTGTGTCCAGTTTCAGATGAGTAATTAAATGATAGTGGATAGAGGCTGTACCTAATGTCTGTTATACACTATAACCTCCATCCTCTGTCATATGAGTACTCATTCGATGCACAGAATTGTAGGAAACTCCTGAACTTCAATTATGTTTCCAGACTTACTAAATAATGTCAACGATTATGAAAAAGTAATGGTAAAAACTTTAGAAAATATTATTTAAGAATATTACTTATGCAAAATTATCAGCCATTTTCAGCGAGATTTTTTGAAATAAAAATTTATTGCCGAAATATATATATATATATATATATATATATATATATATATATATATATATATATATATATATATATATTTTATATATATATATTTTATATATATATATATATATATATATATATATATATATATATATATATATATATATATATATATATATATATATATATATATATATTATATATATATATATATATATATATATATATATATATATATATATATATATATATATATATATATATATATATATATATATATATATATATATATATATATTATATATATATTATATATATATATATATTATATATATATATATATATATATATATATATATATATTATATATATATATATATATATATATATATATATATATATATATATATATATATATATATATATATAATATATATATATATATATATATATATATATATATATATATATATATATATATATATATATATATATATATATATATATATATATATATATATATATATATATATATATATATATATATATATATATATATATATATATATATATATATATATATATATATATATATATATATATATATATATATATATATATATATATATATATATATATATATATATATATATATATATATATATATATATATATATATATATATATATATATATATATATATATATATATATATATATATATATATTATATATATATATATATATATATATATATATATATATATATATATATATATATATATTATATATATATATATATATATATATATATATATATATATATATATATATATATATATATATATATATATATATATATATATATATATATATATATATATATATATATATATATATATATATATATATATATATATATATATATATATATATATATATATATATATATATATATATATATATATATATATATATATATATATATATATATATATATATATATATATATATATATATATATATATATATATATATAATATATATATATATATATATATATATATATATATATATATATATATATATATATATATATATATATATATATATATATATATATATATATATAGTAGTGTCCCCAATCCATGAAAGTCTGTTCCCACGAACAAACCAACCCACAAACAAATTTTAGAACAAATTTTGACCCCAAATCATGAACAAAAACCAACCCATGAACACGAATTTGTCGGTCAGGCGACCACTTTTCCCGCTCGCCCGCTCTCAGTTCTGCATTTATGCCTGCACTGTGTAGATTGTTTGTAATCTATTTGTAGTTCTTGCTTTATTTTCCATTGTTTTGCCTTTGAACTAGCCCTTATTACGGCTCCTAAGGAAGTTAAAAGTGTTAGTGATATTGGAGTCAAACACCCTAGAAGCAAAACAGTGGAAATGTAGAATGAAATAAGGGGACTCCTTCCAAAAATTAGTCCCCTTCCTCCTCCTCCTCCGCCACCATCCACGTATGCCAGCAACAATCGTCGACAAAGGTAAATACAGTACTGTTTTTATCTACAATATATGATTCTTACCTATTTGTTATTAATGGGAGAATAAGACAACTTTTTCTAAGCATTGGACTTTGATATTTTATAATGGGTGTCAACTAGTGTATGCTGTACCCCTGAATATGTACTTGTTTTATTATGGTAGAGTAGAATTCCTTTCTATTATTAATGAAATTTTCCTTTTTACAGATAATATACATTTAACCTGTATTATATTTCATGTTTATACTCACTAGAAAAATTTTAAAATTAATATTTATTGTGACTAGGAATGGATTAATTGAATTTTTAATAGTCTTTTTAATGGGAAAAATAAATCCAACCCACGAACAAACCAACCCAAGAACTTTGGAACCTTGACTCACGAACTTAATCTGTTCATAAACCCTGTTCGTGTGGTAAAAAGTTCGTGGAGTAAGACAATTTTCCCCATTGAAATACATGTTATTTCAATTAATCCTTTCCTAGTCACCATAAATATACGATTTAAAATTTTTCTAAATTTTTCCTCTACTAATATAAAACATGGTACAATACTGTATTTACCTTTCTGGATGATTGTTGCTGACATACGTGGATGGTGGCAGAGGAGGAGGAAGAGGACTACATTTTTGAAGAAGAGTCCCTTTCCATAAAAACGTTAGGGAGCTCTTCTAATACAGGCTGTATTTCTGGAGTTTTCTCTCAAGAAAAGGATCCAGAGAAATTTGTCTTTTTCTTTGCAGGTAAAGTTTTCTAAAATTACACATTGCATTGTCATTTACCATGTTTACTACTCTGTTACCCACAGTTTAGTCTGGGTGATGATTTTCAATAAAAGCCTGCACATCATTCCATGTACTAAAAATTTCTTTAAAGTTTTCACTGGACACCATTACTCTCTCATCCCCCTCCTCCGATGACTGCTCCTCTAGGAGAGTCTTCACCTGTTCACGTTGCAACTCGATCAATTCTTTGGTGGCGAGTTCTTGTTTGTGGTCCTCCACCAGCTCCTCCACATCCTCTTCATTGACCTCCAATCCCAAATTTTGCCCGTGGCCACATTTCACTCACAATTTTGATAGCTAACTCTTGCTTGAAGCCCTCAAAGTCTCTATTAGTCACACAACCTGGCCAATTTTTTCTCCAGGCGGAGTTCAACGTGCAATATGAGACCTCCTTCCATGATTTCTCAATGAGGCCAATGCAGTGGAAGATATTAAAGTGGTCTTTCCAGAAATCACGAAAGGTTAAATCCGTGTCATTGGTGACCTGGAAACACCTGGCAAAAAGACCCTTATACAACTTAAAATTGGAAATTACCTGCTGTTCTATGGGCTGGAGGATAGGAGAGGTGTTGGGAGGCAGAAATTTGACTTTTATGAAGCCGTATTGTAGAGCAAGGTCTTCTTCCACACCTGGAGGATGGGCAGGAGTATTATCCATTATGAGGAGACACTTACGGGGCAAACCATTTTCCTCAAGATATTTCTTTACAGATGGCACAAGCACTTCAATAAACCACTCTAAAAACAAAATCCACATAACCCAAGCCTTTGGATTTGATCTCCACATTACCGAAAGGCTAGCCTTGAGCACGTTATTTCGCTTAAAAACACGCGGATTTTCAGAGTGGTAAACTAAAAGAGGCTTGATCTTACAGTCCCCACTCTTTAGCATGGGTTTGTGGCCAGGCAGTGACTTCTCCTCTTGGGTTATATAGGTTCTTTTAGGCATTTCTTCCAAAGATCCGTTTCATGACAGTTAAAAACTTGTGTGCAGGATGTAACCTTCACCTCGATAATTTGGCGCATTCTTCACGTACGCATCCGCTGCCTTTTGGCGGAACTAGCCTCCTCTTCATTCCTAATAATCTATGAATCCTAGTTTATGTACGAACGTTTTCAAACCAGCCTCTGTTGGCTTTAAGATTACACTTTTAGCGCCACTAGACTCGGAGTGTTCGTTACTAAATCTTGGTGAATTTGCAAAGCCTTAGCGCATATAATGGCCTCACTAATACTATGTCCAACCAGCTGTTTTTCATTTATCCACACCAACAATAACTTTTCTACCTCTTGTATATTACTGTGACCTATTCTTCGTTAAGATACTCACTTCTTTAGCCACGTCAGCCGCCTTATACATCTCTTTATTTTTCAAATTCGTACAGATAGTCGATTTCACCATGTTATGCTGCATGGCGAGATCAGAAACACGAATGCCATTTTCATTCTTAGAAATGATTTCCTTCTTAGTTTCCACTGTTATGTGTCTAGGATGTGTGATGCCACAGTCACTAATGCACTTCACTTCTTTGGAGATATAAAGAGGGCTAGCTTAGTGTAAAGGCAAAACAATGGAAAAGTACGAAGCAAGTACAACGAACAGAGCACGAACGAAGCTACACAGTGCGGGCACCAATGCAGAACTGAGAGAGCAACCAGGCTGGCGAGTGGGAACATGGTTGCTTGCCTGGATGTACATGTGTGTGCGTGTTCGGGAGTAAAAAATTATTTGGGAGTCAATGCAAAATTTATTCGTAAATTATGTTCGTCGGGCAAGTTGTTCATGGGGAAGGGTGTTCGTGAGTCAAGGGCACTACTATATATATATATATATATATATATATATATATATATATATATATATATATATATATATATATATATATATATATATATATATATATATATATATATATATATATATATTATTATATATATATTATATATATATTATATATATATATATATATATATATATATATATATATATATATATATATATATATATATATATATATATATATATATATATATATATAGTGTGTGTGTGTGTGTTTGTGTTTGGACGACACATTTCCCTTTTTATTTTGTATTTTATTATTGTTAAGATAATATCATGTATTATTCCTTTTCTTGATTTATCATTCTAGCATATTAATTTCTGACATAATCAGTTGTGAATTCATGCAAGTTATTCTAAAAATAAACTTTTGCATATTACTGTTTAGCGAAATACAAGACAATGAATTATATTTTTGATTTTGAATTAAAAGTTGCTTCATAAGTGTCGGTATTGCTGTATATTGTTATTGCCATTTTAGTTTTAAGTATTTTAGCCATTGATCAATATTCAAAATGTAATCTTCTCCTTACATTAGGAGATCTTGCTTTAGGATACTCCTAAGATCTGAGTTTTTCTCACAGGAGTTGTCTTACCTTATCAACTGTAGGATGTGGAACCTTGAAGCAGTACGATAATTGCATATCATAGTATAGGAATTCCAGCCTTTGGATGCAAGGAAGATTTTCTTTATCATGCAAATTCATTCCCACAACAGAATTTCATTTTTCATGCTCGCTCTTATTCTTTAAAATAAAGAATGATAAAACTTTTGCTTAAAAGAAAAGTGCTCTTTACCTTTTATTGGTACTGTGACTTGCAAGTGTTGATTTATATAAAAGCACCTTGTGCTTAACTACCTATTGGTGCTCAATTAGTTGTAATAATTGGATTCGTTAGTCTCTGTAGTTCTTAAAAGAGAGTAGCAGAACTATTTTGATATATCTGCTTTGTCTCAATATGGAAGTTATGAACTATTTTCTTCTCACTTGAAGCATGTGATATCAGTATTCCTCATCGTTCATAAGTATATATGAATGATTATGAGTAGAAGGATTTTATCAACAACTCGCACATGTAGCAGGTTTGGTGGAGCTGAGAGTAGTCTGAATTTAACACTGTTGACTGTAAAAGCTATTACTTGGTTGGGAACTGAATAAACTATGCAGTATAGGTAACATTTTTGTTAGCCAAGCCACATGTTATAAGTACTTCCCTATTATAAAATTTACAGTTGAGTATATGGTAATTATATCTGACAAGCTTTCCACAAAGAGGAATTGACAGTTATATATTTTTAGTCTTTTGGTCATAGTAGCTCTTTAGCAAGTTTTAGAATGCTGGGAATTATATCTTAAGTTTGTATGTTTATCAGGCATGTAATGTAGGATAGAGCATATAGCCTGCATTTACACTATATCAAATACATCCTTTGTCCTTAGTTATATC
>JAXCGZ010019312.1:0-35000 GCA_037179515.1 Halocaridina rubra | reverse complement strand
TGGCAGCAGCTCAGGATGAATGCTTGACTACCGTATGAAGAGATTGGTTAGAAGAAGAAAGATCAAGTGTTTTGGTGGGAAGACAAAATTACTCTACGACAAGTTGAAGAATACAGAAAAAATAATAATTAAAAAAATGACACAGCCCCAATCAAGAAAATTTAAACATTAGGTGAGGAAGATTCTTCAAGCAATTAAGTCACTGATGGAGAACGCGAAAATGGCCTCTACCGAGAACTTGCCACGTGAAGAAGGTCAAGACTGGGAAACGGTCACGTGTGTTGGAATCCGGAAGCAACAGAGAGAGGCTGAAAATACTCCACAAAGAGCTTTCATTAAAGTTAAGTTGCTTGTACTGTAATGTATTCCAGTAGGTTTTGGGCTTTGCTAGAAAATCTCTCATAGCAAGAGCTATCACTGCTTATTTGAGTAGATATCCATTTGTGAGTAGCTAATAGATATTGAAGTAAGCATAATTTGTATGTTTCAACAGGTTTATAACAAACAGTATATTTTTATGCATACGTACAAATTCGTCATTTACTTTTAAGCAATAATTATTAATGGTTCTAGAGTTTCTTGAATGAAAAGAAATGTTAGTTGTTCAATAACTTGGGAATAATTAAGACAAAATTTCCAATACCACGAATTAGTCTAAGAACTAGGGCTCCGTGTATAATAATTATACAGTATATATAGAAATATGGATTGGATAGGGTGAGATAGTTTGTTTAGTATTTCTCCTGCTTTTCAGTGATTTTGGTAAGAAGTTAATTATAATGAGCATATATAGTTTTAAGGTGCTTCAATATACGTTATTATATCACATGATTTATAATAAAATTTCAGTCTTGAATTATAACAAAGTTCTGATACTTTCTTAGAAGTCGTAAATTTGCATTGTACTTATTTCTGAATGTTGAGTAAGAAGAATTTGTGTGTTGAAGGCGTTCAAGTAATACCAGTTTCTATTTTTTAAACAAATGGACTAATTTTTATTGGCTATTGAAGCAAAAGTAATTTTGCTACGAGAATAAGCCTAGTTTTTTTAGTGGATGGATCCAGAAAAAGGGTTAGCAAATTCCAACATACAAAAGAATGTAAAGTTGTTCAGATAACTATTGTGGCCAGGGGTAAGATGGTGTTCAGAGACTTCTAAACATCGTGTGTTCTCACATCTCACCTAAGTGATTGACGGGTGATAAATCTGCGAACTCCAGCTCATAGAGTGTATAAACAGAGTGAATGTGCTAGTATGATAGGAGAAAGAGAGAGAGGAGTAGAGCTGGGGGCATCACGAGCCATGACGATTTAGGGTGGGGGGGAGGAGAGCGCGCTGGGTGTAGTAGGAAAAAGTATTTAATGGAGTTTGATAAACATTTGCCAATTGAATATAAAGGTCATGTGTCAGTTTTGTATTGACAGACGAATGTACAAAGTTAGTATATCTGCTTCGGGTGACAAAGTGCTGTTTCAGTAAAATTACCTCTGTAATTCATTTTCTTTGATTCCTGATTTCTAAGAGAGAATCTTATAAGGTATTTATGTTTATTTTTAGCATTTTGAGTGATTATATAAAAGTGGTTGCGAAAAGTTTGTTTTAACTCTAGAAGCAGACAGCAAGAAAAAATAACTGCAAAAAAACAAGTTTAGAAGATATAAAGCGAACTTTTGAAGTCCTATATCTCTGTCCCTAAAAAGACATGATAATCAGGAAGAAGGGTATTTCTTGCCTCACTGGTATACTTCTTTTTCTTCTTTTGTTTCTCTGGGAGAAATATCCCTTCCAGTGATATTATTCTCTGTTATGTATATTGTATTTTTGTGTATAGATTCTGTTTTGCCTCATTTGTCTACCGCTTTGTAGTTTCCATTACAAATTCATATACCTGTATACAGTGTACAATTTCATTTTTGTCTTAATACTATAATATTACTGATGTATTTTTAATGAATAATCTCTTGAGTTTTGTTATTTTCACATAAACGTGACAAAGAAGTGAAGTGAATTTTAGATAGATTTTTAATTCTTGCTTGATTATTACAAGTGTGGAGGGTTTCCTATATGTTATTACCCTTCAGTCTCATAACCTCCTAAATTCGAAATCCTGACATGGCTTCGATAGAGGCCTACAAACAATCTCAAAATTAAATCCTCTACACAATAAGATATAATTAATATTACATGCACAGACATACATGCAAATATTTTATAAGGGGGTTTGTGAACTACTGATATATAAATTATGAAGTAAATTCTCTTCACCTTAAATTAAAACTTCCTCATACAGAATAATAAATATTCCAACATACATTCTACCTACGAGTGTTCTGTTAAATAAGCTCATTCTGTCCCTCGCATGTAGTTATAAACATTGTTAGAAATACGTTAAATCTGTACTCATCTATCCGGAAAACCCAAATGTCGTCAGCAATCACAGGACTCGGAAACAAGCTCAAATGCCTTCTGATCCACGTATCTCTACCACGTTCTTCTACTTTAATGTCTCGTAGCATCTCACTAAAGCAACTAATTACTCATTATTAAAACGTATATGCACCGTCAATGATCACAGTAGCAAATGTATTTCATATATCTCAACTACAACCGATTTCACATAACGTAACCATGAGGATCTCGTAGCATCTCACGAGGACAGCTAACTTTTTCTAAGAAAGTCACACAAAACTCCCCTCTTCTGTCAGTGGAGACAAAGACATATAATGGCTCTTTGTTTGCACAGGCAAGGGAATAAGAATTATCCCAAGAGAGTGACATATTTGTGGCTAAACTTTTGGTGTCTCAGATTATTCTCTCTTCTGCTGCTAGTGCAAAGAATGAACTACACATTATACATATTAATATGTGTAAATTTAATATTAATGAATAGGTATACATATGATGTCCATAAATATACATATACGTGCACTTAAGCTACAATAAACGAAACTTATGAAAAACAACACTTAAACATGTACGTAGAAATAAACTGTCTTGAAATATATTAAAGACATCCAGGGCCCCTCAAGAAAAGTATAAAGGGGGGGTCTCCCCATCAGTGCTACAATTTATCATCAATGATTAAGTGTGCCCACAATTCTTCAACCTATTGGGTAGCTTGACATTCAGACCTTTCATAATTTGATGATTCCATACAAGGTCTTTAAAATATGTAGTAGTAGTATTATTATTTAACCCTGATTAATGTTTTTTACATGGTTTTACACAGTTATAGGATCTGTTCAGACAGTATTAATCTGTTAGTTTAATGGCAGTACGTTATCCCTTTGCTAAATTGTTACAGGCCTTACTTGCTTTTCCTATTGAGGAGTACCTGTTAGGTAGCCTACATATACCTTAATTATGATTGAGTAAATTGTTGGTGTATATATGCCTTCACAAGAAGGCAACCGTCCTAGCCCTTGGTAGAAAAGGGAGTCCGTGACGTAAAAAACCGGAATATATGGAGCTTAAAAGTAATATTAGGGGTTTTAAAGACCGCTGTACTTTGCTTTGTTTTAATTAACGACAAATACATGCTTTGGTATCACGATACAGAGGCACTAGTGTACAAATGTGAGCAACATATCACATTTATCCAATTATGAGTGACTTTATACATTAACCCATATATTATTGAAATGTATGCAGTCTTTGGAAGAGCCAAGTTTATAAACTATTCCTTCTAAACTTAACAAAATGGCCACAGTGACATTATGGCACAAAATGTAATTTGATTTACAGTTCATTTTGCAGACTAGTTAAAAAAAGGAAAGTATTTAAATTATCATACAATATTTTCAGTATTGTAACTGAATGATTTTTTTTTTTGTATAATTTTGTGCTATGCAACCCCTAAAACCATTTTACAATATTTTTCAAGATTTCTTAATTTGCTGATATTGGATAAGCATTTTAAGCTTCGAAAAAAAGTCATGCACAAGGCAACATCCTTACAACCTGGTATATGAATATAAGCTAATGGCATTTTTATTACATCCACTTGTGTTGGTGTGCTTATATTTCAGTAATTATAATTTACCTATATTTTCTTGAAAATCTGCTAGACACAGTGCTGTTCTTAGTATTACACTGCCTTTAAAGTGAGTTATGAACAGTTCCATCAACAACAGAGTTGATAACACGCAACACTTTATGATATTCTGTAACTTATGCTAGTGTATTAATTTATATCTCAGAATTGTAGCTTCTCCTAAGATACGGCTAATGATTGTTTATGCAATTGAACAATAATGAATTACTTTATATATATATATATATATATATATATATATATATATATATAGAGAGAGAGAGAGAGAGAGAGAGAGAGAGAGAGAGAGAGAGAGAGAGAGAGAGAGAGAGAGAGAGAGAGAGAGAGAGAGAATACTTATTTTTTGTATTACAAAATTATCGAATTTATGGTGTTTTTCTTATTGATATTATTATTCCCATAAAAAAAGTGTGGAATGTTATCTTTTCTTTTTAGGAAAGTGAAAGGATTCACAACTCTCTTTACAGACATCAAAATGCGTATGGGAGCTGGATCATACCAATAATGGTCACAGTTTTCTGGAGAGAGAGAGAGAGAGAGAGAGAGAGAGAGAGAGAGAGAGAGAGAGAGAGAGAGAGAGAGAGAGAGAGAGAGAGAGAGAGAGAGAGAGAGCACCCTCATCTCACTGAGGCGAGAATAGTGTGTTTTTAGACTTCCATGAACAGCAAACAAATTATAACACATATATGTACCTTTTGGGGCTCAAAGCATTTATTCATAAATTTTGTATTTTCTGATTACCTTATGCAGTATGTCAGGATTCTATGTAAGAGTAGCATGGTCAATAATAGGTGCCATATTCTGTAATTGTCTCTATGCAGGAAAATGCAAGCACATAGTCCTCCGTGACAAAGACCTGCGCAAAACATACCATACACTAATTAATTATTCTACATCATGTTTGTAATTAATTATTCTACATCATGCTTGTACCAAGTCTTGAAAACTATTTTAGATATAGGAAACATGTTGAAGGCCATGAAAATTTTCACATACAGAGGAGGAGGGTGAAAGACACTTCCTCTAATGTGCAATAGCAAAGATTAAGTCAAACATATATGAGCCTCCAAAAAGGGTAACAAGACAGAACTGACGTGGTTGAGGTGGATGCCATCTGCCTACTTATGTACAGGATATACAGTACTTGAAGAAGTAAATGTGTGACCTTTTACCAACTCGAAGTCAGGTTACATGCCTAGCCATAAAATTTTGATAAAAATTCTAGTCCTTTAAAAATGAAAAAGAAAGGTCTTAGCTTGACATTAAGGAGAATACTTCCTCTCCAGTCATTAAGATGGGTCACTTTGATATAGGCTAATGTTGTTTCCCAAGCAGCTGGCCGAACAACTTAGTCCCTAAGAATGGTCACTGCCAATCCCAGGCTTTTCTAGAGCTCTCAAGGAGTGTATGTTGTGCTGTTGGCATATGTTGGTGCGTGCAATGCAGTCTCCAGTAATGTGTTTGATTGTATGAGGTGATGTTACATCCTAGAAAAGTATCATTGACAGTTAATCAAACCTCTTCTGATGGTTCAGAGTCAACACTGCAGCCTAACCTGGGAAACCCTGTATCAGGATTCGGAAGGATGGATGTTAGGAGGTGGTGCATGCAGCTGTGTGTTGTCACTGAGTGATTGAATGGAATGGGAGTTAACTGAGTAGGGATAAACTTGTAGAGACTGGTTTGGGGAGGGAGACAGGGAAGAGATAACCATGCAGTATTTGTGAAAGGTATTGTGTGCTAGGTGTTGTTTTAATACTGCCGTTAGGCCATTTCACACCAAAGTGGCACGTCGCATGCCACGTGCTTGCCAATTGAAAAAGAACATCCAAAAATATATGAAACCTTTTCATACAGAAGTGGTGTAGCACATGGGACGTGTCACGCCACTTCTGTGTGAAAGGTGTCATATTTCCGGATGTTCGTTTTCAGCTGGCGAGTCACATGGCATGCCAAGTGTGACATGCCACATTGGTGTGAAAGCAGCCTTAGGTGTAGGAATACTGACATGTAAAGCACTGGCTAGAGTTGGTATGTGGAGACTGTAGTGAGTATTTCTGAGCCTTTTATGTCAAGATGATTTTTGACTTTGAGGACTTTGGTTCGTGCTGTAAGTGGTTTGTAGGTGAAGAAGCAAATATAATGTTTGTATGTTGTTGAAGTGGTTTCTTCTGTCCAAATACTGTGTAAGTGACCTTGGAAAATTAGGTCTCGGTATCATTTTGTTTTTTGTTTATTAAGGTTATTTAAATGACACTGATGTATCGTATATGTTATACCAAGGATGTTAAGGTGTGTGTGTATGCATATGTGTGCTTGCATGCGTGTGTGTGTAAAGGGGATGTTGTTTATTGTATTGTCTGGAATGTAACCGTGTTCTGTTGTCCAGTTTATGAGGAGAGTAAGAGTGAATTTGACTGAGGGTAATATAAGTTTGTGATGAACCATTTATGTAGTGTTGAGGTAGGGCTGGAGGAGGTCTGCACCTGTGTCTGTGTTTTGATATATACTTGTGAGTATTATGTTGTCTGCGAAGGAAACTATATGCACTTTGGGTAAGTATAGCTAGAGAAAATCAAGTGCACATGTAGGTTAAAGAGTGTAATGATAAGACGGATCCTTAAAGGATTCAGTTTGTAAACTTTCTGATGTTTGATGACTAATTAGCCAGCCATCTTTTCATGTTATTGTGCACATTTGTGTTGCATTTTATATGTAAAGTTATGGCGTGGGATGGCATCAAAGGCTGTACGTATGTCTAATGTCACAAAATGTGTCCTATTTACTGGCCATAGTTTTGACAGAGCAGACAGAGAACGATATTTGATATGGGAGGCTCTAGAGGTCATAGCTTGAAGAGCATGAGGAAAACTTCTCTCAAGTGCGAGAGGAAATAGTTTTTTAGTACGTGAATAGTTAATAATTGGAAATCCCAAAGCAAGGCAACTGTATATGCTAAATGCATTTATAGTCTTTGGGAAAGATATGATGCATTTGTGAGTAAAAAATGAGACTGACCAAATGGGGTTATGAGCACAGACAGGGCTCTTTCCCATAATTCCAGTATACAAGCATGCATGTATGCACACACACATTAGGTAATTACACACACAATCTTAGCTGGAATGTCCAGTTCTAAACCAATGTGGAGAGCTTCACCTTTGCTAGCATGGCACCTACAGACAAGGATGTTTTTCTGTCAACAAATCATGACATGTTGCATAGAGACAGAAATACTTTTTCACCCTTGAAAATAATTTTGGTCCACTTTCACTTTTACACTAAAGTAAGCACAATATCTGTTTTTACACTTAAACACTCGGGGATTTATCTAGTATATTCATAAAGGCTCTCTTCCTGAAGAACAAAGCACCCTGACTAGAATAACAATCATGTGGTTTATTATTATAACCATTAAAATTGGGTAGATAAAAGATTAGCTTCCAATATGCCAAATGGTATATTCTGCAATATATTACTAAAAAATTACCCAGATTATGAACAGCTACAACCTTAACTAGTAGCCCAATATACAATTCATAACCAATACCTATTATACAATTGTGGAATCATTATAATGAAAATATATTTTTAATTATTCAAGCTCTAGGCAGTTTTTTCCAGGCCCGATGAGGCACTAGCATATTAAAAGGTTAAATATTAATGTATATAAAATTTTAAACTGTATTGGTCCACTATTTCCTTGGTTAGTTTTAATATTAACTGCACTTGATAGATAAAAAATGTACTTTATGATATCTGTTATATGTAACCCTTTTAACTTTTAAAATACATATTTATTGCAAATTAAAATATTGCTAATACAAGTAATTTTCAGCAACATTAGTAAATTAATCATAGTTTTTAACATTTAAAAAATGGTATTACTCGACTTATGACAGACTGTGTTCCAGCGCAGCCATCTGCAACTGACGAGTTGTTTCTTCTGCCGTCTTCTGACGGCTTTCTGTAATTTGAAGTGCTCGCATCAGCTCTGCATTTTCCAGCCATAATTCCCTTACTAAAGTATCACTTCTACTTGCTTTACTTAACTGAAAAGAAATATAGAGGATGAAGAAAACTTGGGATCTGAAATTACACCAGATCAACGTAGGAGGTAATATTAACTTTAAAGCATGCACTAAGAATTGAAAAACAGATATTACATCCTAGGTTGCTCTGTCTCACAAATGCCTCGCATGTCTGCAGGATTATAAGAAATGTTCATGTGATCGAAGAAATGATCACTTAAAGTGACAGAAAACTACTTTAAATACTTACTTAGGGCAGAACTTAAACATAACAGGAATCCAGAAAACAATCCACTTCTAAGGGGACTTTAAACATCCTAAAAAGGAACTAGCATTAGATAATGAAAGTAAAGAAAATAGCAACGAAGAGGCATCAGGTATGGGAACACCTTACAAATAAGTTCGTTTACTATGATTTTGTTTTTGCTTAATGCAACTTTTTTGTTAAGAATATAGGTTCATTGCCATTTTTCCAAAGCAATGCACGATCAAACTATACCATCTCAAGAATAGTTGTCAGTATTACTTGTAAATGCTGTTCATCTCAGCTAAGCTCTTGGAGAAAAAGACTTAGCAGTTTCACATAATATGATAAACAGACTTAGACAATAACGATCATCACAATTATAAGACTCCAAACATCTCCACAACAAACTATAGCCTATTTCTCTACTGCTACTTTACAATAATTAGTCCCGACTGGTTTGAGCTGTAGCAGGAAGGTGACTGAAGAATAATGACCAATAATAAATTAACAAATGGTTTCCGTAAGTAATATCTAACAAACAGAAGAGTATATTGGAAGACGGAGCCATCAGTTGCCATCAGTTACAAGAACAGACAATTATGATGACGTCATTGTCTACAACCAATCAACGCTGAGCTACTCTTAAGTCACAAGTCCCTTGAACCAATCGACTTGGATTTTTTTTGATCCCCTGCCACGGCCGATTCATCAGACTTCTTTTAAAATAAATATATCCTAGTGAAATCTATTTGTAAGTTTATTATGGGCCATTATTCTTCAGTCACCTTCCTGCTACAGCTCAATCCAGTCGGGACTAGATATTGTAAAGTAGCAGTGGAGAATATAAGGTACGAATGAACTCTGATCCCTTCTCCACTGCCCAGGGCAAAGTCTGAATGAATAGGCTATAACTTATGGCAATCTCAAGGGTAAACTTTTTACCCTATGCTATTCTGTATTCCCTTGGTGAACATGATAGTAATCAGAATAGAAACATTCTGTGAAGGAAAACAACTGTCCCTCACATTTCACTGGTTCGCTTTATGCATCTATAATTCACTGGTCTTAAGAAAAGTATAATTGAAGTTATAATACGTTTTGTGAAGGAATATAGCTGTTCTTCACACTTCGTGGATTTGCACTGGATTCGGTTTTACGTCACGAACTCCCTTTTCTACTAAGGGCTAGGACGGTTGCCTTCTTACGAAGGACTTGTTTTGGCAGATGTAATTGTTACCCTGAGTGTATGCCCTTACTATCCTCAGTCCGTGACGGGGCGCGAACCCTCGACCTGCCGCCTCAGAGTCGCAGACGCTACCATTTTGCCACGGAGACTACACTTCGTGGATTTGCACTATTACTCAGAATTAACTGCAGTCTAAAGCGAAACATAACCGACAAAATTTTAATATACCAGGGGTAAGAAAAGAATAAGGTCCAGATACAGGCAGACATAACACGCCAGTGCGTAAAAGCATAACCTAAATTTCATATTAAGATACAAGAATTTTTACAAGTGAAAGCTGACAATTGGGATGCTTCTTTCTGCATATTTTACACATTTTTTTAAGGTATTTGAAGGATTTGTGGAGTCAGATGCTATAATGGACGAAAATACAATAAAAAAGATTGTTTACTTGTTGAATATGGGAAAAGATGTAGACGAAGAAGAAGAAGACAATAGGGAAGAGAATTTAGGATGAAGGTTTGAAATTGAGACGGTATCATCCATTCCCCATCCAAACCTTGCTTTATCTGGCTTTATTATGGGATATATATTCAAAAGTGGAATCCACCTCATATACTCCTCATGCACCTAACTTTCACGTATCCTTCAGTGCCGACCTAGAGGATGAGAGCCCACACCATCTTAAATGTGGCAGAATAGCTTTTGGACATCTCCAAACTATGGTCTTTCATGATCTTAACATGCGAAATGAACTAAATTCTTGCATATAGAGGAATGGTAATCCCAACACTTGTACACATCAGAGTTGGACAATATATCAGAGATCAGAAGGTGTTTGAACATTTGCGAAAATGATCTATTTGCAATATCTAAACATATACTCCCAACTTAAAGAATGCAAACACAAACAGAGGAGATACAAAGTAACATTTACAATAACAGCAGCTGCAAAACAAATAAAACTGGTGAACCATCATTTGTGAAGGAGCAGCAACTTTTGAAGCTTGCAAATGCATAGAGCTGGAAGAAAACAGAAAATGACGAAGAAAGAGAAAGCAATATCGTTGTACGTTCTGCCTTCTGGTACTTCCTGTCCTGAATACGGAAGAGCTTTCCAAACCAAAATTGGACTCCTAAGCCACCTAAAACCTCTTAGATAATAGAGCAAAGGCATTATCCTCAACATCGAGGGATTCCCCTGATGGTAATATTCAAAGAAAAGAGGCTTTCCAATCCACTGCTCCCCTTTCCCTCTTTGTCATCTCACACAATACATTGCACATATGAGAAGAAGACTATTTTCCCTACTCCATGTACAGGGTGTTTTTGACTTATGTCACAGTTTCGTTCCTCAAGACATGTAGTAACCAGATTTCTGTGGAAGTCGGAACACACTTAAATAAGCACCTACGTCACACACCTATGCTAATGAAGTAGTAAAGTTTCTCCCTTTTCCGAGCATTTCACTATCTCTAATATCACTCCTATGGTGATGGCTTTCCTTTTATTCAAAACACTGTCATCAGAGAATCTGCTTTATGCTTGGGAGACATAATAAAGGCCAAAAATTATCATAAAAGAAGCAATATAATTTATATGATGCATAGAAACCATAAAACAATGTAAATAAAGGACATTGTAAACCAAGGACCCATTGTATATTAATATTATTGTATATTAATATTATCTTGTAAGAATAAAAAATAAAGTCTTTACAAGAAGGGTAAATATATACATACAAACATTATGATATCTGTTTATAGCTCAGGGGCAATGTTAGCTTTAGTAACTCCCCAGCATTGGGTAGGGACAAAGCAAAGTTCTTATATATTCAAGTCCCACCATTCTGTATTTATTCTGCTATGTACACATTTTGGCATTAACATGACAAATCATAAGTGATTCGTAACTGAATTTCATATTTAAACTTAATTTTATATGTTTTACACAAAAGATTCATAAACTTGCATTCTTCCACACATCTAGACCCTCTACGAAGTTTCATCATTTCAATCCCTATGATTTCTCTAACATCCACTTTCCTGAATACATTTTCAATACATTCCTGTATATGCATTGGAACAAAGCAAACTCCTATATATTTACACAGCCTGGATTCTATTCTTATGGGACTTAGTCCATATCTGAGACTCACGTTTTTTACATATCCACTTTTGACAATGACACCTAAGTTCTCTCAAGTTTTCCTTCCACGCTACGACAAATAACATTTACAAGAACTGTCCCTAACTTATTCAATAAATATCTAATTATGCTTCAACATTTATATAACACTTTATATCGTCATAAGCACTCTAAAGCATGTACCTTGACAATACATATTTACTTCTTACACGAATATTACACTGCTCTTAAAATTATTTGACACTTTCTACATCTGCTGTCAATAATAATTTAATATACAACATCTGTATTTCTAAAATTTTATTCAATTAATACAGTAATTACTTATCCAGCATTTGACCAATTTTAAAACATGTCCAAGTCATGTTCCACCCTTTCTTTCCTAGAATTTTTTGTCAATCATTATTTCATTAATATAGAGGTAACCTGCTTCATTACTGTATAAGCTTATAGCTTCTGAATAAAGTGGATCACTATGAAAGAGTGATGTCTTTAAATTTTACAGATATTCAGTATATATTACTTACTTTAGTAACTTTTGCACTTGAAAAGCCAGATCCACATATTCATCTCTTGTACTAGTCCTCCCTATTGATGACTATCACTCATTATTCTTTATCGTTAATCCTTTCTCAATTAATACTACTCTATGCATCTTACTGATATACCTGTGAGGAAGTAGAGTCATCTCAACTTCCTTTCAATTACATACGCTCAGTACGGCATAACTTGTGAAATCTACAAAACTACACCTTTTTTTAATGTTCACTCTGTATAATTATCATCAATTTCACAAATACCAGAACTTAAACTATGCTAGCAGCTTGGTTATAACTCTGACAGGTCTAGTCATCTACAATACTGTTTCTAGTCTATGATAAAGTAATATGTCATATGGTTTCTCCAATCCCACAAATATTGACAGCTTATTCTCCCCAGTTAGCTCTTCACCGTTTCCTCTCCCATTTCTCTAAAATGTGAATGCTCAATCAATAAATGTTTGTTTTCAAAACAATGTTAGGTCTACAAGTTTTTACTAAACCTCACTCAGTAACTCTAACTATTTTCAAAATTTTGCAACAGTTCTCGTACTCATAATATTGTTTCCCTAACAACCTGGAATATGAAACTTTGTCTAAAAAGTAACATCCACTTCGTACATGCATTATGCACCTACCTTTATTCTTTATGTAGGTGTTTATAAGGCAATTATAATAATTATATTTCTCTTCTTAAGGCATTCCATTTCCTTCTCTTTGCCCTCCTACATCACCATCCCATGTATTATTTTTTAAGGAATTTAAAAAAAATTTCAATATTGTTGTCTTTTGCTTTACACAAGAAAAAGCTTTTGTAAGCAATATACATTCAGTAATATGTGATCCATTAATTTTTTAGTTTTAATATAGAGAAAGATCATAGTATACTGAAAACTACCTACCTGATCTTTGTATTTGGCTACATGCTGTCCTAGCATCTGCTGCGTTGCAGCCATCATACTCTCCAAGTTTTGGACTTCAGCTGCATGTTGCTCTCGTGTGACTACAGAAAAAAATAAAAATAAAAAGGTAATGAAAATACTACATTAGTCTAAAGTGTACTTGTAAACTACTTTTTTTTTTTTTTTTCTGAGGTGTACTGGAATAATTTTCAACATAAAATTTAATCTTTAAACACTTGCAAACTGAGAAGTAGCACAAAAAGCTAACCTGTCAGTATATGATGTGCATGCGCATGATGCTGTCGCAAAGCAGCTTCGAGATATCGTAATCTGCTCTGACACTGACGCAATTGGGACCTCAGAGATCCGTTTATTGTTTCTTCAGCAGTATTACCACAACCCTAGTGCAAACATATACAATGATGATATCTAAGTAAATTATATTTTAAAAAATTATATGCAGAAGTGGACAATATTCAGTATGTAGATTTAGATACCATGAATAATGTACTTAAAACAATTCTAATATACATATATGAACGTATAAATACTGTATAAGTATATACCTGTAGCAGCACTTTCTCATCTGATGATCCAGGACTCAAGCGTTCCTTGTATTCAGAGTCAAAACCATTTACAATGGAGGCACCCAGCTAATGAATGATAAAAAGTCAGTGCCAAGCAGAATATTTTTTGCTTACAGTATAAGGTCAAATGAAAAAAAAACTTCCAAAGTAAATGATCAGGATATTAGTTAAATAGCAGACTGAAAATATCATTATAAGAGCAAAAATAATATTGTTTTTATGTTGCAACACGTAAACAATACATTATTACAATGCTATACAGTATACCGTATAAGCTCTTCCCATAGAAATGAGCTGGAGCAATCCTTCTGGATATATTGTTGTTATTATATATATATATATATATATATATATATATATATATATATATATATATATATATATATATATATATATATATATATATATATATATATATATATATATATATATATATATATATATATATATATATATATATATATAATATATAATTATGTTCCTTTTTTACACGTATTTTTTTATCCGCGAAATTGTAATAATGCCCCAAAAATATAATGGTAAAAAAATGCGAATTTTGCGAATAATACCCGCCAAAATTTTTTTTTAATTTTTAATTTTAGTAAATAAGCAATCACGGACGCTTTTCCCGCCACGCTTCCATCAGTGTGTCGCTACCCAGTAGCGTGCGTGGATATATTTAGTGTTCTGTTTGTGTTACGTTTGCAATATCTTTTATATTTTAAAGATTATATATTGTACTATCATGGCCGGTAAAAGCCTAGGAAAAGACTGTATAAGTGCTTCTACTTCCATAAGAGGCAGAAAGGCAATAATTCTTGAAATAAAATTGCAAGGGTTGAGCCATCATGAGAGTGGTGAGAGTACGGTCGCCATTGACCAGGCGTTGCATCTCAGTGAATGTATGTATGTACACACTATCCGTGAAAATGAGGAAAAAATAAATAAAAGTGCAAAAGCTGGTTTTACTTTAACTGCAGATAAGTCTTCATATTCTCGATCAGATATTATGGGGAAAATGGAAAAAGTGGTAAGTTAGAAATTTTCATATTGTCGATCGGATATTCTGGAGAAAATGGGTAAAATGGTAAGTGTACGACACTGCTTTCACGAGTTCAAGCTTAGTTTACCCTAGATCTGGACAAAAATTTCCCTAAATCCATATTGAGTACCCTAAATGTAATGAAATTCATTACTATTATAAATATCATTAATATTATTATCATCATTATTATGATTATTATTATATACTCAATGTAAATATCACTCATCATTCTCTGATTACCTTAAATTAGGGTATTTTATCTACTGTGTGTTGATATATCTCTTGTTATAACTGTTTGTGTTTTCAGTTCTTTTAAATTTTTCAGATAACTGTATACCTATACAATACTATAATATGATGGCTAGTTGCATAATGAAAAAATTTACTTTTCTAGTCTTGCTTTCGTTAATTGTTTCTTACGTTTGGCAGATAGAGGTTCGTTCTCCTCTTCTAATAACGCTTATGTCAAGTGCTCACCGCCACCACGTGCATCCCATACCTGTTGGTCACCGTATAATAGAGTCAGTAGAATGTGTGTTATCTTTTTATAGAAAGTGAGTAGAATGTGTTTTATATATTTGTTACAGTAACTTAGGCATTGCACAATGAAAAAAATTTAGCTCTCTAGTCTTGCTTCTGTTAATTGTTTCTTACGTTTGGCACATAGGGGTTCCTTCTACTCTTCTTATACCGCTGACGTCACGTGCTCACTGCCACTATGCTTGTCCATGCCTGTTGCTCACTGCATAATAGTGAGTAGAATGTATTATTTTTTATTTTTGTTACAGTAATTCAGGAGTTGCATAATAACTTTTTTTTTAGTTTTGCTTTAGTTAATTGTGTTTATTTTATTTTTGCTTACGTATGCAGATGGGGTTCGTTCTAACGCTTCCCCCTCCTCTTCTGCTACCGCTTACGGAACGTGCTCACCGCCACCACGCTCGGCCCTTACCTGTTGCACACCTATAGAGTGAGTAGAATGTGTTTTACATTTAGGCATTGCATAATGGATTTTTTGTTTTGTTTTTTAGTCTTGCTTTGGTTAATTATAATTTTTATTTTATCTTTGTTTAACTTTGCATACAGAGGTTCGTTCTCCTGCATCCTCCTCCTCTTCTACCGCTAAAGTTAGGTGCTCACCGCCACCATGCACGTCCCAGCGTACTGTATGGCTGTTGCTCACCGCATAATAGAGTACAGTGCAGTATGTTTATTTCTTGCTGTACAGTAAATCTGAATATCTTTTGTATACTCTTAAAAATAGATACACGGCTTTCTGCTTTGTTATGTAGTTATAAAATATGTTTTTACTTATCTTATATCTTTGGCATAGTGTGTGTACATAAGGTTTGGAACGTATCTATGCCCTTTATCATTGTTTCCTATGGAAAATGATTCGTTTTTTCACGCGATTTTCCATTTACCCGCCACTTCTGAGAACCCATCTTCGCATTATTCTGAGAACAAGGTGTATGTATATATATATATATATATATATATATATATATATATATATATATATATATATATATATATATATATATATATATATATATATATATATATATATATATATAATTCTTGGTCTTAATAATGACATTCCCATTAAGAAAAGGTTAATATTTAGATAGGATTTACAAGGCTGTGGACTTGCAAGAAAATCCTAAAGAAAACAATGTTAGCAAGATGGTGACATTGCACTAGGGTTCCTAGTATCATTATTATAAAACGATAGGATTCGGTTTTACGTCACAAACTCCCTTTTCTACTAAGGGCTAGGACGGTTGCCTTCTTACGAAGGACTTGTTTTGGTAGATGTAATCGTTCCCCTGAGTGTATGCCCTTACTAACCTCAGTCCGTGACGGGGTGCGAACCCTCAACCTGCTGCCTCAGAGTCGCAGACGCTACTATTTTGCCACGGAGACTACATCATTATTATAAAAAGAAATAATGCTAATACTGGTAGGATGATTAATCATAGTTTTATAACATAACACCTATGGTGCTTAAATTAATACTGATTGGTTACTGTGAAGATTCCATGGGTTTCTGCTTAAGAACTGATCTTAATTAGGAGCCTTCTCATTTCAATTATGATAATGTATATCTTCAGTTGATTAACATATTGCAGTTATACTAGGAATGTTCCCAATTATTATACGTACCCCCACCCCTAAGGAATAGCTGCTTAATTTTTATTTTCTATATAATGAAAACAATCTAAGTAACAAGATGAGCGTCCTCTTCCTCCCATAGTTCATTCTCTCTTTATTCTTCACGACTTCTTCCATTCCCTGCAAGTTGAGGAAGTTGACCAAATGGGGTGGAAAGATTGGTTCTACTAAGAAAACTCCAACCAGAGCCCTAGTGTTTGAGTCTCTGGTGGTTGTGGAATGAGTAAGAGTAAAGGGGAGGAGATTGGTAACATATATGTGAAAAAAAAAAAAAAAATGGCTGTGTTAGCACTAAGTGAAACAAAGTTGAAAAGGAAAGGTCATCTAGTGAATGGGTACGTGCTTTGACTCCGCAGGCTTGCTACATGGGTAACTATGTCTCTATAAATAGATATAACATTACGAAAAAAAATAAAAGAGCCAGGGATTACTGAAGTCCTGTTCATCTGATTCTATTTACTGACTGTGGAAGACTGTTTCTGAAATAAGATATATATAATATTCTTGGATTAATTTTCATGAAGCTGTTAATGGACTGACACAAATCCTATGCCTTACCTGCATATTAAGTTTGTTTTGATTTGCCAGTTCCTCCAAACGGTTTTCAGACTCTCTTCTAACTTTATCCATTTCTTCTAGAACTGTAAATAAAAAAAAGTAGTGACGAAGAGGATGATAACATCCAATCTCACAATGAAGTAGAAGTTGCCGTACTCATTGTACTCGTAGTATAATAAATATATACTTGACAAAGTCAAAAGATAAGGTTAGCTGTAACTTTTCTTTCTTATCATATGCTATACTCATACATCACGGAGTACAAAACTATCTAGTGGTACGAATAAAGATTTCCACCCACGTACTCCCAACACGAAGTAAGAGTTAACAAAGCGATAAGGGGGAGATGATTGTCAAGATTTTCCTTTTTTCTGCAACACAACTGATGGAAGAGATAAAGATGGGTGAGGTATGATGAAGCACTGCTATCTTGGTTGTTTTGGTATAGTTGCAACATAATTACTGGATTCAGAGGGGTATAGAGTAAAGACTGGAGGAAAATTACCTAATGAAGTAAAATATCTTGCACATTAGGAAGTTGAAAGACTACGACTGAAGGTATTAGGATGCAACTAGGACTAGTCCAGACAGTTCCAGGTTGAGTCTTCCTTCAGGACGGTTCTTTCCTCATGCCTACATCTACACTGAATATTCTGGCGTATTCATTACACATCTCTTGCTATTCCATTACATTGGACAAGTCACAACATTCCACACATCTGTCTCTTTTTTCCCTCACATTTGTTATTATTTATGGAAGGTCCACAGCTAATGGCCCCAGTACCCGGCATAGAGGGGTGCGAAGAATCTCCGAGGATCGCGTTGACTCCACTGTTGGCTTGAGGGTAGACACGCCTGGTGGTAGTAATGGTTCTGCCCATAACCATTCACCTCCCAATAGATCTGCTTCTTTCACTCTTCAATATTCTAACATTCGTGGGCTGAACTCTAATCTTTCGTATGTGGAACAGCAGTTGGGTACTTTCCTCCCCAACCTCCTCCTCCTATCTGAAACTCAGCTGTCTATACATGCTTCCACTGACCCATTTCAAATCTCTCACTCTAATCTGTATACTCGTTTTCGTTCCAAAGGCGGAAGCTGTGCCTACTGCAACATTAACACTCCTACTGCGAGGCTCATGGACCTTCAATCTCCCGACTTTGATGTTCTCTGGCTAAAAGTCTATCTCTCCACTACCACTATCTTCCTTTGCTGCTGCTACTGTTCTCCAAACTCCACCGAGTTTGTGTCTTTCTTTGAATATCTGTCCTCGTGCCATGAGTCCTTGCTATCTTCTCACCCACATGCTGAAGTTCTCTACATTGGAGACTTCAATGTACACCAAAGTGAGTGGCTTCATTCCTCTCACACTGATGTGGGAGGAAGTGAGGCCCTTGTTTTCTCTATTACTCATGATCTGGAGCAAATTATCAAACATCCTACTTGTGTTCCTGATCGTTACGAACATGCAGCAAACACTCTTGACCTATTTTTTACTTCTAACCCTTCAAAATACTCTTATTCTGTGCTTTCCCCTCTTGGTAAATCTGACTATGATCTCAGTCTCTTCCATTTTTGCTCCCCCTCCACCAATCCCTCCTACTCAGCATCGCCTTTGGCACTTAGAGCGTATCCAACATGAAAATTTGCATAACTTCCTCTCTGACTTCCCATGGGATGACTACTGCTTTCGGTCCCGCAACCCTGATCAGGAAGCTCTAAAAGTTGCCGAGATTATGACCGCGGGAATGGAGGCGTACATCCCCTCTTCTACAAAAACTTTTTCTCCCCCTAAACCTTGGTTTGACCGTGCCTGCTCCATGGCTATCCAGGCCACGCTCTGCTTTTATTGTAGCTAGGAATTGCTGTACTGCTCAGATTCGAAGGTCTTCCTTTATAAGAAGGAAAGGCGATGACCTTAACTCCTCTCCCACTGACAAATGCTTCTGGTCCTTAGCCAAAAATCTCTCCAATAGCTTCTGTAACTCAAGCTTTCCCCCTCTCATTCGTTCTGATGGTTCTATAGCTTACTCTCCCACTGACAAAGCCACTCTCTTTGGCTCTCATTTTTCTGCCAACTCTTCTATAAACGATTCCATCGCACCTGTTCCTCAATCTTTACCCCTCTCTAACCCTATGCCCTCCCTTATCATTTCTTCATGCAAAGTTCATAAGGTTCTTCGCTCCCTAAAGACAAACAATGCATCTGGTCCCGATGGTATCCCTGCAAGGTTCCTTAAGGAGTTTGCAGATGAACTGGCACCCGTGCTTTGCCGTCTTTTTCGCCTCATTCTGTCAACCAGTATCTAGCCTTCATTTTGGAAGCATGCTCTCGTTCAACCTGTTCCTAAGAAGGGTGACCGCTCTATTCCTTCTAACTACCGACCTATTGCTCTAACCTCCTCTATTGCTAAAGTTTTCGAAATTTTGCTCAATGCTCACTTCTTGAACCGCGTTGAATCTAACTCACTTGTCTCCGATCACCAGTACGGCTTCCGCAAGGCAAGATCCACTGGTGATCTCCTGTCCTATCTTACTCATGTATGGTCATCTTCTCTGAGGAAATATGGGGAATCCTTTGTCGTCGCCCTTGATATCTCTAAGGGTTTTGACAGAGTCTGGCATAAGGCTCTGTTGACCAAACTCCCTGCCTATGGTTTTATCCCTTCTTTCTGTTCTCTGATTTCCAGTTTTCTTACTGGCCGTTTTATATCTGTAGTTGTTGATGGCGCGACATCTAGCCCTTTCTCTGTTACCAGTGGTGTTCCACAGGGCTCTGTTCCTTCACTAAATCTTCATCCAAAAAATTGGGGGTTTTGTTTTGTTTTCGTCATTACTTTTCCTCTTTACAGTTACTTAAAATTTATAAAGGTCTTATCCGTCCCTGCTTAGAATATTGCTCACACTTTTGGGGTGCTTCTTATTATACTTATTTTCTTGATAGGGTTGAATCTAAGGCAGTCAGACTCATTAATGATCCTTCTCTTACTTCTAATCTGGATTCTCTCTCTCTTCACCGTGAGGTATCTTCCCTTTCTCTTTTCTGTCGCTACTACTTCCATCGCTGCTCTTATGAGCTGGCGAGTTGCATCCCTCCCCCCATGCTGCCGAGGCCGCATCCTGTCTACCTCCAGACTCTGGAACTTTCTTCCTCCTTCTGTCTTTGCTAATTCTTATGACCTTTCATCCTTCAAAAAGCAGATCTATCGTCATCTCAGGGCCTAGTCCTCCATATCTCTGGGTCCTCTGAACTTTGACTGTTTTTTCTATCTGTCGTTTTCTTTGTGTGTCATTACCTCATCTCCGCCTTGTCCTTAACCTTTTTCTTTTCCTTCATCTTGGTATTTTCTCGTGCCTGGGCTTTCATTGATGAGGGCAGTTTCTGCCTGTCCCGGTGTCACACTCATAAAAAAAAAAAAAAAAAAATTGGCCTGTCCCGGTGTCACACTCATAAAAAAAAAAAAAAAAATTGGGCTTATTGTGAATGAGTGTTCTTTGACTAAGCCATCTCTTTATAAGGGGAATTGCGGTCATTGTATATATTAAAAAAAATAATTGAGCACATACTAAGACTGCTGTGATCACCTCTCTAACAATACTATTCATAAAATGGATTATGGTGAATAAAACACCACTAAAAAAAAACCAGTCACTCTCTTCCCGACCAAACCTTACAAAAGTTCTAAATGCTCTTATTCAATAAAGGCTTACTACTTTCAATATGTCGCCTTTCAATGCATCAGCAGTCTATATAGCCCTGCAATCCACACATATCTTAAGTTTTTCTAAATCATTAAATCCTAAATATTGAGGTTAACTCTTGTCCACATTTTTCATTGCTCCTTTAGAGCCTACAATTAGTCTTTGCAACCTCAATTTTGCGTGAACATACAATTTATCTTCCTACATTTCAAGATATTTTAAGCTAAGTTTCACTTAGTTTAGACAATCTGGGCTTTTCATTTCTATGCCCAACAGAAATACTAATCTAGAAATGGAAAAGGAAATTAGCAGTAATAAATAGATAAATATATACCATACTGTACAAAGACAAGTAAAGGAAGTATTAGGTAGTTTTATGGTATTGATTGTAGAAGCACTGTAGAATATGCAAGTTAAATCTTTTTCACACCTGCATTTACTTGAAGCTGAGCCTGATGAAGCTGTGTGGTTAAAGATGTAATTTGTTCCTGAAGCTTGGAGCATTCTTGAGTAGCCTGCTGTCTTTCCTCGGAAACACGAGCCTCCCAGCCACGTTCCTGTAACACAGCAGCAGTTTCAGTTCGTGTTAGCATTGTAGAGTATTTATACAACGCTATACAGATTATATGTGATGACTTTGCAATATATACATTATCACTGATACAAATACTTCCTAGTCAAACAGCATTAAATATATCTACCAACCATGTTCTGCTTTTCCTCTCGAAGGTCATCTATTTGCTTTTTTAAGAAAGTTATTTCCTCCTCCAATTCTGTAACCTGAAATAGTATTCATACTGTATAAACATATGATGTATATTTCTTCACATATAACTACCATATTAAAGATTAATTACAGTGGACAACATCTTCGGTTTTGGTTTTGATTTGAAAAACAATTTTTCACAGTAAAGTATATGCCAATAAATTAATAAATACTCTCCCGAATTTACATGAATCTCTTCATGTTACCAATATAAGGACCTTTACTGCTAACCTACAAAGAGGCACGATGTAGTGTCTGTTTTCACCAGAGAAAAAAGAATACTTTGCTGAAATTGTGGTAGCATTTCATATTTTGAAAATTTCAATAGACCCCAAAGGCAATTTACACACTACTTCCATTCCAGAATATGGAATCTTTTTCAATACATGATATTAAAAACAGAAACATCTTTAAAGTAAAAATTCTATTTTACAAAATAAACATACGAACTTGCTTCTCCCAAACTGCACTTTCGTCAATAGTAGAAAGTCTATCAGACTCTTCTGAAATATCTCTACCAGTATTACTGCCAGTCAAGACAAGTTCTTCATATTCGCGTATTTTTTTCTCTAAGGCTGAGAACTTATCATCATACAACCGCCTCTCCTCTTCATAGTAGTCTTGTTCTTCTTGAAGTTTTAAGGTCCAATAGTCTTCACTCTTGTCTAATTCTACACGCAGAATCTACCCAAAGAAACAGAAGCGCAAGTTAGTTTCAAGCTACCCCAGTTTATAAGCTTTACTTATTATAATTGGATAAACTTTCTCTGCTCAATATCAAGTAATTTTAATATTCTTTTGATACTAAAATACAATATTTTGAACGTCCTCTTATAAATGATTTTCTTAACAATACACTAGCAAAGCTTACAATGATCATGATGCATAAATAAACAGAGTCATTTTACCAATTACAAAATTTAAACAACAAAAAATGGAATAAGTACTATTCACAAATTAAATCCAACTAAAGTATCAAAATAGTATGATAATGTTATGGCGGTTGCAGCATCTGGTAATATAAACAGCATATGGCAGCCTTGCTTGGAACAGGCCACAATAGTTACAAATAAAGTGCTTCATGTTTGTACATTTGAAAGATAATGCGTATCTTTTGATATACATATTTTCTCGTATAGGTAAGAAATAGTGCAATCTAAATAATCATAACTAAAACAAACCCTAGCTACCTTTATTCTCTACTGCAGTTGTTGTCACCCCTCTGAGCCGAGTAGGATATAGTACATTAGATAAAACAAGGGTTCTGGTAAAAAAAAATTCCGATCAGAACACAAGTAATTGATCTCAAAGTCCGTGGTTGTGGAATTCAAGTAATTGTCAGGAGATAAGATGCATAAGAACGGGTGTATGCTTTGACTTGCCATAACCTTACAAGGGGGATTGAGGTGTTTTTATATGATATACATTATTTAAGAAAATTCAAGACACCTACCTCTATATTTTGCTCAAGTTTATTGTTTTTCTCTAGCAAAGATGCTCTTTGCTTTTCTAAATTGTCTTGCTCAAGAGCCAGCTCTTGCTCTAAAGCACAAACCTGAAAGAAGCAAAAGGTGCGAATCAACAACTTTTCCTTCCTCATACAAGAATCCTATCTAAAATAATCAACTTCTTTACAGTCACAGTCCATGTAGAAGCAAAACTTCCAATTTGCAAAGTAAATAATTATATAAAATAAAATGGTGAATAATTTACAGTTTATAAAACTGTGAATCATGGATACAGATAAGAGTAATTAACTCTCATACCCTATGCATCCTTTCCACGAGGCTATGTTGCAGTTATAAAAGAACTAATGTGTTTACTTATACTGTATTAACATACTTATGACATTATAAGCATGTCGTTAGCTATTTTTTTTATTCACATTATGCTTGAGATATGGTCCTAATTGAGGCATTTTGTGTCTTGCATTGCAAGTTAGTGAGACTACCATTTACTAGAAAAAAGGGACAGACTAAGAAAAAAGCTTATAATACAATAACATGTCTCTTTAACATATCTAGTGTAAAAATAAAAGTAACGATGGCCGGATGTGAGGGTTGCAGTGAAAGAGATTTATGATTTCTGAAATTCCAATAGAGATGATTAAACATGAAGTACATAATATGCAATGAAGTAAGTTAATGTTTACATAAATTTATATTACCTCAGCCTCAAGGAGCGCAATTTCATCCTTCTTACTCTCTGTATTATCAATTTCGTCTTGACCTGGGGCATCAGAATTTCCTTTAGATCTACTGGTTGATGCACCCGGATCTTTAGAGTCTGTTTCAGCCTCTTCATCCTCTTCTTTAATGGTACTAATTTCATGTACATGCTCAGGTTTAAACTCTCTTGATTTAGGTTGATGTGCAAGTCGTTTTCTTTTAATCTTATCTATGAGGTTTCTACAACGTTCCTTCAAGTTATCCACATCAACACTATCTTTAATCTGAAATATAATATGTATTACAATCAATGCACTCATGCAGTATTACATTACATCACTCTTTCTGTCATAAAATATATCCTTAATCTCACTTCCCTTTACACACAACAAACATATACAGTATGCATGCATTTCTGAGTCAGTGGGAAATTTTGCTATCCTGAAAGGCCCCTCACTTTTGAAAGCTCAGTTTTTACAACATGAAAGGGATATAAGGGATGTATTCTCTCTCCCACAACACCAAAAATTTAAGTACCTTCTATATAACATTTATCTAGTCTTCAAGTAAGATTTACCTTTTCCAGAGACTCTTTCTGTTTAATGAGAACATCTCGCTCTTCTATCATCTTCAAAACCTCGATCCTTACTCTAGCCAGCTCACCTTCCAGCCCACGACACTGTTCTTCTAAGAGGCGAACTCGTCCCTAAAAAAATTAGATATTTCTACTAATTTTGCATTCAGTATTAAATTTGTGAAATAAGGAAAGTAACTGCAAGTAAATATGAATACACATGCAGAGATGTTTTTTAAATCTAGATATCAAAATACTGTGTTATTTGTAATGTACAGAACCCTTGAGTCCATCAACTATTATGCTATTCAATTAGTAATACTTAATATCAAAAGTTACACAGGGTTTATCTGTTTATTTTGCTGCCTCCTGTTAAAACTCTCCTTCTGAGGTTGTCCTCCTCCTCAAAATCAAGTCACTCTTGAAAAACGGTCCAAAATATTCTCAAACAATACAGTCACCAATGTGATCCCTCTAAATGGCTCAGTTTCTAGCTATTATTCATCAGCACGATTTATATTTATGTAAAGGACGTCTGGGAAATCTATGACCACAAAAAACTTTATTCCTGACATCGTTAACCGGAGGAGACTTAGAGGGTGAGATATTTCCCCCAGGGGAATACAGCAGGCTAACTGCTAAACAAGGATGAGTATCTAATATTGAAATGAAATTACAAGTTTATTTCAATAGGCAATTATACTCTGACTAAATCCTTGTGGAGCATGATATCAAAATAATATTTTGAGGACTTAGATATAAGCTAGCACTCCATGACCTACTGAAGTTAATTTACTTGAGCTTAGGAATAGTATATCAGAAGTGAGATCCAAATAGCCTAAGCAATTAAGAGTATGAGACAGAAATACATAGTATCCCAATCAACTGGGGTTAAGTAACAGACAAAGATTGGAAAGTGTATTTTCTTTCCTTACCCATAGTTTAAGGTTCGCCCCTTATACGGCTCTTGAGCTAACAAAATGATAATCTTGGAGTGTTTGCTAGAAATCTTATTGGACTGGTTTTCATAAGCAAGCCTATCTGGGCACAGCAGAGGGATCTTCATAAGATATTATTCACAGCAGTACATAGATCCAAAAAAGTTTACCTTTCTCAAAGCACCAATTTTCTGCTGAGTTAACAACTTGAGCAGAATAGACTAGCCATCTAAAGGGTTGAAACTAACTTAAAAGTAAAGACTGTTATAAGTTGGGAGTGCAATTATTGCTATGCAATCTCTAAATATCCTTACTTCTCCATTTGTTGATGAATGTGATAGGCCTTGCAACAGTAACTTAGCAGTAGTAGAAGGTTCTGAAGGAGTTTGAGGGTACGTAGTTGTGGTCTCTGTACCTCCAGAATCTGTATTACTTTCGCCTTCATGTCTATAAAAAGGAGTATAAAAAAAATTATCAAGGAAGTTTGCTTTGCAAATTTAAAAAAAAAGATATGCTTATAAGCTTTAGAACACGTTAAGACGATGTCAAAAATTATTTGGTAAGAAAGTGCAAAAACATAATTCTAGGTTAAGGACCAAATGCCACCTTATAGTAAAAGTCCTATATCAAAGACAGCAACTGTAGATTTCTAAGGTATAAGAATGCAGAACTCTTCATATCTCAGCCAGTTATGCTTGATACATTCCTAACAAGCAGCAATTTCATAATACAGACGCTCCCTTATTTATGAACATATGGAGATATGAACAAAATCATACCCATGTGTTAATGTATGCATTACTGTATGCTACTGAATGATTACATTACAGTATTATTACTGTAGTAAAATTTATATTTGATGAGTTATCTAAAGATAACTCAGGAACAACTCTACTTACGAACAGATTTTTTGGAACCTAACTCATTTGTAAGTAGGGGAGTGTCTGTACAGTTTCTTTGTCATCAGAAATGCAAGGGGATACGAGAACAAATAGGGGGTTTAGGCATATGCTAAGCACTCCAACTAAACAGAATTAGAGAGCCTACCATTAAAGATGAGGTGTTCATGATATGGTGGAACAAAACTCAACCATATCTAGATTTAAGCAATAATAGTCTATTACAGTGGACTTGAGAGTCACACTACAAGAAATATGTAAACTCCACTCGCCATTCACTTTTTGACGTACAGCATGCTTACCTATTTGCTAACATGGCTTCTACATTGATTCGCTGCTCCCTTTCTTGCTCTTCTCGTCGAAGAGCCATCTCTAGCTCCTCTAGTGCCATGGATAAAAGTTGACCCTGTATAGGGTAAGTTTTTATTGAATAATCTCATATACCAGTTCCAAATTACATTGTCAAGTACCATAGGCACAGCTGTTATCCAGAAAAATTTGCTATCACAATAATTTATATAGTACAGTATTCTGAATGAAAAAATATTGAAGTCAGTAAAAATTCACTATAACAATTTAAAATAAAACTCACTAATATATACACAGATAAAATTGCATAAAAATCAGTAACATAATCATGAACATGTTCTCACTTTATCCTTCAAACTGGTTGGTGTAGATTGTGACATCTTGACGGGTGTGGATGACTGAGGTAAATTTGATGTGTTAGCTTCTGGATGGGATGTATTTAGCTGAGTAACAGCTTCTTCAAGTTGTTTTTTAACACCAGTACATTCAGAGAGGGCCAGTTCAACTTCAAACTGTGATGAGGAGAGCAATATTAACATGTAAATATCAAAGGTCAAGTGCTAAAACATGTACAACTTACCCATGCACGGGGGGGGGGAAGAAAAAAAATTTTGCTTACATATAGTGCATATTCAAATATTCTTTGTTTATATAAGAGTATAAAAATATGAGACAAAATAAATTGCGATGCAAAGTAAATATGAAATTCACCAAAATCAGCTTCAGGCTCTATCGTTTTCATTAATACAAGATGCAAGTCTCTTACTTCTTTCTTTTCCAACTGATGAGAAAATTCTTCCTCTTGTAAGGACAACTTTTTAGCAAGACTGTCTCTCTCCTCTCGTAGTTTGGCTAGTTCATTTTCCAAGTCCTTGAAGAGAAAAACATCCTTATTCAGGCAGAAAATATTCACTTCAGGTACATATAATATTAATAGGTACTCTGCCAATAACAAAAAACTTAGCCTCATAGGCAACATAGAGTGCATCTTAAAAATACAGTGTTAAAAACAAAAAGAAAAACAAAATGCTTCATTTGAAATACTGAGAATATTCACTAAGCTGTCTTTATCTTTATCAGTTCCCCTCCACCAAGAAACCAACAACACACACTAACAATATTTACAATAGGATTTTCATCCATACTTGATCAATTATTTGTTGCTGTTCAATCATTTTCTGAAGCCAAGCCATGTCTCTTGAAACTAACTGGTGATACGTTGCATTTTTTTCGGTCTTATCATCATATATGAGAGAATGAGTAAAGTACATTAATATCTCTGGACATACGGGAAAGTGAAAGGGGACAGTCTTCAGTAATTCTGAGCAAGTATTTGATGAATATTTAAAGACCACAAACAGGCAAAGATGTAATACCTGCTGTAGTGTATACTGTATACTGTTATTTGCTCAGTAGGTTGTACCCGTATTACTGTAAACAGGGACGCACAATTCTATCTACAAAACTTGAAAAAAAGTTATAAAAGGTAAAAGTGTAGATGAACAGTTAATACCGATTTACAATTACTAATATATAGAATTATAGCTAAATGTTACAGGGTCTTCGACAATACGGTCAAAAACTGGACACAACAGACTTATATGACAAGTACCCACGTAAAAGGAGTAGTACCTTTTATATTCTGCACGTCGTAATGTGACTCTTAATACCTGAGTGGCAACAGGCAGGAAAGGTTATGCTATCTTCTCATTTCTTATATAGCCACTGTGTATCTAAAAGATATTAGGATTTCAATATAGGATGATTTCACGGAGGCTATTTTGTTAAAGATGACGTCACCTTGCTAGATTCTGTATGATAGCCAGTATTTATCAAAGACAACATAAATATCAATATTTAAAGTTAGAATAAGTGACTATCTACAGTCCCTCTTTCACCAGTATTCTAAAATTACCAGAAAATAATGAGATGAACCACATCCCAAAATATCATTCATCTCACCTCTCGAGATGTTATTCTCATTCTCTTGGATTCTCCCTCATGGCTCCTATCTGAGTCACAGTCACCTGTACTTTGGTATTCTTCTTTGAGAGAGGCCCGAACATGTCTGAAAACCTAAGATTTCAAGAAAATATAAATATATTTCTAAAAGCCTGCTCTTCAAACTACAGTCTTACGACACAATGGTATATATGCACAGTACTTATTTCCTCTATTACAATTCTGAAAACAATGAACAAATTCTACATTTTAGATAAGAAAGACAATTTCTATCAGTTCATTTGCCACTACACTATGATTCCCTACCCAGATGGGAGTTTCAACTATGAAGTAATCAAGGAAGACCTCTTCTAAGTTCTCCAACGACAAGAAATATCCTCTTTAATGGCCTTTGGTCATAAGCATCCTGTCAACACCAGCCTTCCTTCTCACTAACTACAACCATATAATCTTCTTGCAGAAAAACTATTGTAAACTTTTCAGCATATTCATTACTTTGCATGCATCCCACATGACCAAACCAATGCAAGCTGTAGAGTTTCACACTCATAGTAGTGCTCACAGATCTCTAACAATGAATTTTCTTTTTAACATCCCAAAAAACTATCACTCAGTTCTGTTTGCTTTCTTATGCTCTGCTACACTGCAGGCTTCTCAAGGTACCTGTACTCTATTATTCATACTGTTTCATTTTCTGTACATATTAAAAAATTCTATGATGAAAAATTAGTCATATAAAATATTATAGTCTTGTTTTCAATATTTTTTAACATTCAGTTTATATTACTATCATTCATTACATAACCTAATGAATCAATAAGGCTATGCCATCAATATTTCCCTAGTTATTTGCTCCCGAGTTACATCACACTGAAGTGATCCTAAACTTCTATGACTATAAAAAAAAGTCTGAATTTATGCACAAAAAATATTAATATGATCTCCTGTAATTTCTAACCTGCTTCAATTCTTTATTGAGAAGCTGAGGTGTTGCTTTATCTCCTTGTGATCCGCCTTCACTAGTATCCTGGAATTCAAAATCAGTTTAAGTCATTTTCCTATAGGATAAATATGGAAACTGATAAGATATAGCACAAATAGTTAAACTGTAATATATCATATAAAGAATATACTGAAGCACAATACGTAATGAGTCATTAAAAATAATGACAGTCAATAACAAGGAAAAATTTCTTCTCTTCGCAATATGCATAATATATAGGGGAAGTCACAACCAAAAGAAATTACAGACTTAAAAAAATAACATCTTACATGTCTTCAATTACAGATTCCCCAACTTCACTCGTGGTTTCGTTTTCGCATTTAATTCAAGTCCCAATCTCATTCTGGACCAACAATAATGTGCTTATTTAGTTATTGTTGTTCCCGAATGAGATTGGGAGTTGAATTAAATGCGAAAACGAAACCACAAGTGAGGTTGGGGAATCTGTAATATGAACATAGAAGCATTCATATAGAATGCGTTCATTCCTAAAGTATAGCAGACATAAGATATAAGGTCCGATTCCTTTTAACCTTCTGTGGTGTAGTTGGTAGTGCCTTGACTTAGTAAAAAATGATTCATGTTTTCACATATGTAACGTGCTTGTTTGGTTATTGTTGGTCCCGAAAGAGCTTGGAAGTTGAATTAAATGCGAAACAAAACCACGAGAGAGGTTGGGAAATCTGCAATATGAACATAGTGGCATTGAGATAGAATGCGTTCATTCCTAAGAATAGCAAATTTAAGCTATAAGGTCTGATTCCTTTTAACCTTCTGTGGTGTAGTTGGTAGCGCCTTGACTTAGTAATTACAAGTCCTAGGTTCAAGTCCCAGTCGGGGTAAAAAATGATTCATTTTTTCACATATGCAATGTGCTTATTTGGTTATTGTTGGTCCCGAATGAGATTGGGAGTTGAATTAAATGCAAAAACGAAACCAAGAATGAGGTTGGAGAATCTGGAATATATATATATATATATATATATATATATATATATATATATATATATATATATATATATATATATATATATATATATATATATATATATATATATATATATATAGTATAGCATAGTGGAACCTCCACCAAGAAATGCCCCCACTCTCAAGAAAATCGACCTATGAGCACAATTTTTGAAAAATATTTGCATCTGCCCACGAAAAATCCTCAAGGTACAGACACGCATACACAGGCACATCTGCCCGGGTGAACTGTATTTTCTCTTCCCAAAGAGTTTGGGTATTTTGCCTTGACTCAGCCACTCCCCATATAGGGGGAAAAATGGCTCGTATATAGATAGATGCAGTAACACATACATTAATTTAAGGGTAAATAATGTGTGGGTTTTTGTTCATACCTGTAAATGTTTGTAAATCGATTGTTTGTAAGTAAGGTAGCTTCTATATTTAGAGCCCAATTTCTGTTACCATACAACAAAAATAATGTATTTTAATATTCTTTTGCATCTCCGTTGAGAGTTAGCAAGTTGCCACAAAAGAGGTGAGAGACAATTTACAAGGCACTATAATAATTTTTTTCTTCATCATACATATAGCAGTCTCCTGTCAGGATCAACAGGGCAGCTACAACCAAAATAAGTTAAAACAGTAATAAAAAGGCTTCCATCCTCATAAAATAAAACATTACCCATAGTCATACTTAAGCATATTGTATATAGTGATTAGGGTAGCTGAACAGTATACATTAGCTTGAAGTGATACAAAGTATACCATTACGATCGTCAGAGCAAAATCAAGCCATGATGGTGGGGCCAGGATAAACTTGGAACACCTGAGGGCTCGATCTGGATGTTACCAGCAAAAATAATATTGATCATAATTATTTTTTAACATGATACCATGTGTTGATGAGGCCAGCAAGGTACCAATCGTGAATGAAGAAGGAAAAGCAGTAAGGTATCATCTTACTCTGACCATCCTTACTCCGTCCAGTAGCTGTACTGTGTTAAGAAGAAATTATAAGGGATGGTAAGACTGCCAGGCCTTTGCTCCTGTATCCCTTTTAGTTGGTTTTTACGGAACAATGGGAGAGTAACGTTGTCATTCTCCCCCACCACTAAGGCTAAGTTTTGATGATAATAATAACAATAGTAATAATAATAATAATAATAATAATAATAATATAATAATAATAATAATAATAATGATGATAATAATAATAATAACGAACTGCTTAATTAGCAAATGTCTTCATAGCATAGTAAAAGGTGCATAAATTTTATTTCAACAAAAACGATCATCAACAAGAGAAAATAAATATATTACAACAGAGGTAGCAAGACGTGAATGAAGAGTAAAAATACAACTGGAGGAACATATTACTCTCTAATGCCATTCATAACCAGTATACAAACTTTATAAGAATATCCAATATGGTGGGGAGACAGCATGGCACCCTCATATTTCCTGAGTGTTGATAGACAGAGGAACGAGGGTAGGGAACCTAAATGCTGGCAATACCTTCTCCTCTGAATTTCTTTTTTATTTTACTACAACAGATGATAGAAGGACTGAAGATGGACAAGGTAAGAAGAATCCCTGTTGCATTCCATTCTTTGTTCAGTTATGGTCATCTTGCTGGCTTCACGGATACACAATGTTACTTAAAAAAACCCTCACAGACTGTTGAACATAATTCATACATACACTTTGGTAGGAATTTTTCCTTGGAAATTTGCTAGCAAACTCATCAAGAGATGGAGGCTGTGATGTGTCCAAGCTTTGAAGACCAGAGACACTGGAACCCTTCAATAAGTTTGTCATACTCATGTCGAGGAAGGATTCATCATAGGCTGAAAATAAAAACGCAGATCAACATTACAATAACCAAAACCCATAATAACACTAAGTCAAACTTTATAAGGATTTCCCTACGGAATAAGTACATAAGTTTTTTTTTTACAAAAATAAGAATAATATCCTGGACATTATATTCAAAAGGTGTCGTATGAATTTTGGACTTCCATTTGAACTCACACTTTGTAAGATGACTGGGTTATCTCACCGTTTGTCACCACTGACGTAATGTTAAATTACTATGTTATAATTATTAGTACCAGACGGGTACAAGGTAAGAATGGACAAGCAGTGATTCCTTTGCTTATATTTATTCTAGAGTACAACACAACTTCGACACCTCAATGCCCCCACCCTATGACTATCACAATCTATGATCTATTCGTGCCCCTGGCAAAGTTCTAACTAACTGTCTCTGCCCTGGGTGGCTCTTGAAATACCCCCAGGGGCAGGGCGTGGCTTGACATCCAATTCTGCCAATGAAATCAAGTGACATCTAGTCCTGCCAATCAACGCCAGGTTCAAAGTGGAATCCCGCCTACTTCCGGGGAGGAGCTATTGGGCATCTCTCCAGGGCATGTACTTACGTACGGGCCACATGTTTATGTTTCTTGTGGTTTAGGAAATGGCTAACTTCCTGGCCTTTCCTGCCCTTCTCCAGGTTCCGGTCATATATCTCCTTGACACTTTCTACAAACATTGTAATAAAATATCTGTGCCCTCGACCAACCGTTACCCCTCAAGATTTGTTACAAGTTTCAGATTCTGGCTTCAGCATGACGGACTGGCTTCAGCATGACGGAAGTCATACGACATCCCTCCCAACCAAAACTGAAATATCTCTTATTTCAGTCGAAGCATGGGCTAATTTTCCGGGAGCTCTTGGACATATCCTAGCTAACATTAGTTTACAATAGAAATGGGGCCGAATTATTTAAGCTATCATCTAAGAAATCCTATTTCTATGAACCCTAAACAAATTATACAAACATAATATATATATAGTATAATTTCAGTGTGTAACTAATATCAAACATTAATTAAGATCAAAAGTCAGTTTAAATCAAAACATTAATTCATCTACTTCTCTCGTTTCTTTAAAAGACAAAATTGAGTTAATTACAGTAGAATTATGACTCATTTAGAACATTAGCAAACAATTAAGTAGAGTATTAGCATGTATAAACATGTAAAATGCAATAGACCATAACATCAATAGTAATTTCTATAAGAAACCTTATCTTATAATTTCTACTCTTATTGTTACTATGGGCATTAATTTATTTTAAAATTTGGCCTTAAAACTACTCCTGAAACAAAACATGTTTTACTGTGTGTAAAGTCGAAACATTTACTATCTTGATATGCAATTACTATTCAGAGACCAATTAATATAAAAACTTAATGAACCTAAAGATTAAATCATAATTCAAATAATAATGATGCTAAAACAAAACACTAATATTATTTAAGCAGAAAAACAACTTATTAATCTTAGTGCAAATCATACAATTTATCCTCAAACAAAACATTTGTTACTTTCATATTATATTGCTATTCAGAGACCAATGGATAGGAGAACTTAATGGACACAAAGATTAAATCATAATTCAAATAATAATAATGCTAAAACAAAACACTAATATTATTTAAGCAGAAAAACAACTTATTAATCTTAGTTCAAATCATACAATTTATCAACGGCACTTATTCAAAACTATATCTAAGGGAGACTCTGAGTTTTTCGCTTAAAATTATCTTAAAGCTAGTAAAACAAAAAAATAAACATAAAAATAAAAATGACATGTATGGGGATCTCCTTGTTTCTGGGATTTCATCAAGATTACATGGTTTTTTAAAGTAGTTTAAAACTTTTATTTTTTAGGACTGTTCTCTCTTTCTAGGACGACTTTTAATTTCTCTGTCTAGGACGACTTTCGTTTTCTCTGTCCAGGACGACTTTTAATTTCTCTGTCTAGGACGACTTTTAATTTCTCTGCCCAGGACGACTTTTAATTTCTCTGTCTAGGACGACTTTCGTTTTCTCTGTCTAGGACGACTTTTAATTTCTCTGTCTAGGACGACTTTTAATTTCTCTGTCTAGGACGACTTTCGTTTTCTCTGTCCCTTGCTCATGAATTCTTGCTAGGTGCGATTCCACGGTTTCCCTCGGGGATTCTATTTTTTCACTCCCTCGCTGTCCTTGCTGCAGGCCCAGGTTTGTTGCCATATCTCCGTTACTCGGATAGGCAAGACAAAAAGGACAAGGACTGGTACCATCCGCTAATCCTTCCAGCCCGGCTTCCTCGTCCCGCCCTCGGCCGATCTTGACTAAGACCACCACGCAGGAGACCTGCAACGTCACAGCGATTCTCTTCCGTACGG
>JAXCGZ010019311.1:45000-68280 GCA_037179515.1 Halocaridina rubra | reverse complement strand
GCTCAATGTTCATTTTTATCATACCTCCCCCATGTGTGACCAATACATCCCCTCTCTCTTCTATGTTTTCTATGTGGATCCAGTACTTCCTTGGTTCCTTGTCATCTCCTCTTGACCCCAATACCTTGCCATATTTCTCTTGCTTTCTCTATGTTGGTCCAATACTCTACTTTGTCATTCTTTTCCATATGAGTTTAGTAATCGTATTCACCGATTTTCTCTAGGAGAGTGTACTACCTTGCATCTTACCCTTCTCATGTGGACCCAATACTCTTCCATTTTTCTTTTGCCTTCTTCATTTGTGTTGAGTCTTCTGCATTCTCCTACATTTTCGTGGGGAACCAATGCTCCTTTACACTTCCTTTTACTTTTCGGGTCGTGTAATAACCCTTTTTTTTCTCTTAATTTTTCCGATTTTGGTACTTATTTTTCATACCCTGCCCATATATGTAAAATACCCAGACATTTTTACTTACCTCCATCCTGTAAGTCCAGTACTCATGCAGTTACCTTATTCTTGTACTTCATAATGTGCACCAAGCTATTAGTAAGCAACAATATAAATAGTAAACTAGTCAAGCGAAGGCTTAAAACTTTGTAAGAGACTAGGCCTTTTGTAAATAAAGCATGAAGTTTATTTGTGGTTCCTCATTTCTTAGTCATCAAGCCGTGTTGTAGGTTTATAACTCGTGCTTTATTGCTATTAATATCTTTGTCCTCCGCACTAATCGTAATTAGTATAAATAAACAAACAAACTTTATTTCCATATCAATACAATGGGTATTCGTCAGCCAGAGCAAGCCCCAACCCCCCACTGTGGTGTCCAACCACAGCAGTTCCTGCCAGTAAACAGCTTAAACTCTCGGTCTTGGACGGGAACCGATCTTTCGACCTCGTGAATGCGAAACCAGTGCGTTACCACTGTACTAGCCATTGCTCTTGATTTTATATTTCTTAGTCTAAAGGATTTTAATTTGTGTTTAAAAAAATCATTGCAGTATGTCATATCTTTAAGGCAGACAATATGGGCACACTACCCGATAGGAGTCTCTTTATAACGTGAAATATTTGCAGTAATGCATCGTATACCCTTTTATGTGTCGCAATTAGTTTCCATGAATATGGATGGACACAGGTTGGAGCTTGGAAATGAAGACTGGATGCCTATACTAACGTCCCTAGACGGGCACAAACGCTGCTTAGTCGCTTTCCGACACGTGCGTTCTATCACTGAGCCACACGGCTTCCATAAATATATATGAAGTAAAAATAAAGACATAAAGCACTGAAAACATCCCGCAGTTTCCTCTTTTGTATTCTTTTATTATGTTTAACAGTTCTAGAGGAAAAATTCCGCCCTCCAAAACTTCTCCTGCGAGGTATATAATTCGTAATATCCTAACAGGATATGGAACGAAATTTTGTGTGATGGCTTAACTTCGAAGCATGTTGTCCGTCGTCAAAGTAAGAGAGAGGGAAATCAATAATATTCAATATTTGGTTGTTTAGTTTTTTCTTTCCCTGTATATATCATTACATTATATTTCATTAAAAGTTTTTTCTCTTCATGGAAAATGCATTTTATATTGTTATATGTGAATTCATTTACTTATTTTGTTATTATTATTATTATTATTATTATTATTATTATTATTATTATTATTATTATTATTATTATTATTATTATTATTATTATTATTATTATTATTATTATTTTGACGAGAGAGCTGTGGCAGGCGCATATTTAGCCTTAGTAAACACAAGATCGAGAAGATATTAACTTCACACAATCAAATGGTGTACTCACTGCACCTCCTTACTTGACAGGGGTTACTACGCATGGAATATCACTACTCTCGCCTGTTTATTTTCGTGGAGATCCTAACAATAGGGTTCTTAACTAATTGCCTCGAAGAGTCGATCCAAAAACTTGTTGGGTTGGAGGTAGTCGTTATAGCTACTGAACTGTCAAACCATCACAATTCATTAGTTCTTCCTCGCCTTCTTTTCTCAATTTCATATAGGGTCGGCATATCTCATCAGCCTCTGGAAGACTAGTTTTTTCTTTCAATGTTATGCGTCCGGGTGCCCCTCATGATACCAGTCCTATTCGCTGATCTAGGCTTGGGACCGGCACTGAATTGAGTTGACTTGCTTCTCAATGGCTTCACTCTGGAATATATCTTTTGTTCATTTTGTGATTTTACATATCTGGAAACCATTATACGATACCTTGGTCGATATAATCCTTGTCTTATACCCATGAGGTCTGGAGTTCGGCTCCCCTAAGTAATGGCATTTCTTCTCCAGTTCGCTCATGGGAACAAAAAGGAGAGGGTACTAGCGTCCCTCTTGTTAGAACCGTGTATTTCATGTCACCATTAAATATACGCAGTTCGACTCCCCAATGCAGTTCCTCTTCACCAGAAATCTTGTGTGGTAGGCCATCTTAACTATACAGACGTAGTGAGTGCACAACTACAAGTCTGATGTCTTTGGTGGAACAGTGTTTACGCAATATCAGTTTCGATTATTTCAGTAAAGCCTTGTCGCGAAGCTCTGGAATAAATGTGCAAGAAAAATATAGACAAAACTCGACCCTTAATATTTTTAGGTCAACGAATTAACTTTCTTGTTTCATTACCGAATGAAATTTCTGTTAGAGGAACTGTTTCGTATTTTCATTACTATTATTGGTAAAGAAAGAGAGAAATTGGATTCTATTTCTTTCTTACTGCTTTGCGTCTGTGATATTTTTCGATGACGATTTTTATCATGCTTACAGTCTCCTTTTAAGAATATTTTAGTGCTGATATTATAATGCTGACTCACATATAAGTCTCTAGTAATGGCAGTGCTGGCATTAACGTAGAGTGTTCTTGCAATTTATTTTCTATAATTATGTTAATTTACGGGTAGCTACCCTTTTGTCATACATATTTTATATTATGCGTTTGTATAGCATAATTTTTTTCTGCTTACTCATCTCTTTTATACGGGGATCGCTGTAGTGCTGTGGTTAGAACACTTTACTCAGGAGGTGACAAGCCATTGTCCGAGTTCACCGTGGGGCATAGGGAGGCTATTTAGTCTCAATTCCCCAGCTCTGACCACTCTGTCCATTCCAATTTGAATGGAGAATTATAGTAAAACATAAAACGACAAATAACAATTAATTTTGTTTACGCCTTTGCAAGAAAAAGAAGAGTGAGATGTACTCTCTGGACTAGTAAGGCCGTTTTCATACCGAAGTTGCGCGTGGCATGCCACGTGGCACGCCATTTGAAAACGAACATCCGGAAATATATGAAACCTTTCACATAGAAGTGGCGTGACACATGGGACGCGTCACGCCACTTCTATGTGAAAGGTTTCATATATTTCCGGATGTTCGTTTTCAAATGGCGTGCCACGTGCGACGTGCCACTTTGGTGTGATAGCGTCCTAACAAATGGAATGAGTCTTTATTATATAATTCATTAATGTATTATTTATTAGAAATCGCTAAATTTACATTTGATTATTACTCTTGATGCGATACATGTCATATTGGTCTAGAAATATATGAACATTTATTTCCAGTATTACATCTCAGCTGTCAGCAATGATACGGATAAGTAGTATTTAGTGATATGCTATCAAAGAAGAACTTTTGAACGTAAACATTCATAACTAATACATTTTCTCCTATCTATTTGCAGGTTTAGGTGACCAAAGTATTACGTATGAAGTTCGTAGAAGCTGATGAAAATTGCAAATAGATGTTCAAGCCTTTAATAATGGTAAGGTACTTGAATTGCTAGTATGTATTTTTGTATAATCTAGGAAATATAATTTTACTGACTTACAATGACATATAGATTTTTCTAACCAGGAATAATATACGTCCTTTTTTTTTTCTTTTCAAAAGTCGGTGTATAAGAAAAAAAATATATTTGCTATATTTAGTGTTTCACCACTGTGGTTTCTGCCATAACCGTTGAGATCCTTGATAGGATTTTTGTTTATTTTTTGTTTTATGATTTAGATATTTATTGCTTACTATTTTACGTGTGTAAGCTACACCATGAAGGGTCATTTACAGGTAAAGGTATGTCCTTAGAACTGTAGACATTTTTTTTAATATAATGGTTTATTAGTTTTAAGAAAATATTTTAATGGGTCTTCAACAATGGCTTCATGTTCAAGTACCCAACGCGTTTCGGCCAATGAACATAAACCACGTTTCCCATTGTGACCAATCAGCATCTCTCCCCTGATTTTCATTTTTATATTCTTAACATATTAATTTATTGTTGGTCCCCGATCTCGATTTTATTCTGCGGTCCTCAAAGAAAGTGGAATTAATTGTCATTCATTTCTAGCAAAAAAAAAAAAAAAATCTGCTCTTTATATAAATTCCAAGTCATATGATGATGTTATTCTTTATTTGATTATAGAGTAATTTATACATCTTTAACTTGTTTATGACTAGGTGTCTTTCTACTGCTTTAGATTATAAAATGCAATCATATAGAAGTAATTCTACATTTGTTATGTACCTATACTAAGACTTTAGCAACATCAATCCTGTCATTAATATATATAATTTTTTGTTGTTATATGTGAATGTAATTAACTGTAAATGTGCAAAATTTGTTAAGAATTAGCTTTAAATTAAGATACTGTGCAAAAACATGGCATATGATACCGATGGGAAGGAATATTGTAGAATGGATCTCTTTGTGCAGTGATATACAGTATGACGAAGTATAGAATGACTTTTAAGGTCAGTGGCTTATCAGAAGCCTGGTTTCAACTGGTGGGTAGAGAGTAGGAGAGGAATCTAGCACCATTTGAAATCAGTGCCTCTATATGCCATCGTCAACTCAGAACACTCAGGTACAGTTGAATACCTAGAAAGTGTGATAAATTACGCCTTCAAATTCCGAAGAGCCAAAGTCACAGAGAAAAGCATGGCATGCTCCTTCGTCTCACTCATCATACACTCCAACATAACTTCAAAACTTGAAAAGGGTTTGCGAAGATCTCATATATCAGGAAGAGAAAGAAGGCTAGAGCTAAAGAGAATATGTAGTGAATATTTCTTTCATTATACTCCAGCCCAGTTGTCCTAAGGGACAATTGGCAGTACCCCAACTGGTAACAAGTTGGTATAAGAACGACGGAAAAAGTTCTTGCACGTACTGTCTGATCTATGATATACAGATTTTTATCTGCAGTAGTAGCTCAGTCGGTATGGTGGCATGAACATGAAACCCGCGATGCGGGTTCGGTTCACCTAATGCTTAACATGTTTTTTTCATTGAGAGTAGTTTATTGGCAACATAGTTAAGATATATATATATATATATATATATATATATATATATATATATATATATATATATATATATATATATATATATATTATAATTTAAACTTCTTGCATGTTTTTTCTGTTTCTTTTCATTAATATTGATATATTTCGACGGGAATATTCATTCATATGTCAAATTTGATATTGTATTATATAACTCATGTCATTGTCAGCCATGTTGTTCTTTGTCATCCATTATTTACCGCTCCCCCACTTCCTATCTGCTTGTATTGTCTCTCTATCATTTCTCTTACTCATCAACCTTTTCTCCACTCTCTTCCCCCCCCTATTTCTCTTAACTCCTACCCCGTCCCCCCTTTTTTGTCCACGCGTCTTAATCCCCCCTCGCAAAGCCTCCACTTTATTTGAGTCTTTCTTTTGTTTCCATTTCAATAAGAATGATTATGATGATGATGATGATGATGATGACGACGATGATGGTGATCAATAGGGATGGTGGTGAGTGATGGTGACATATGTTACAGAATATTCTATATATAGCACCAGACAACTTTGAGAAGACATTGTTCCATTACTGGACTATTATTCCCTGCTGACAGTAGAGTGATATGCATATTTTTCGGGCGTGATAGTTTTAAAATGTTGCACAAATTGCACAATTCCATGTACACTTTTTAAGTACAAATTCTTAAAATCCATATATAACTTTTAGTACAAATTCCGAAATTCCTTGTATAATTTTGTAAGGATTAATGAGGAAATACAAGTGGAATTAATGGCTATAAATAGTAATAGTACATCAGCTGCAACCTTAAGCAAAGAAGGGGCTCTTACGATGCATTTCAGTATATATATATATATATATATATATATATATATATATATATATATATATATATATATATATATTATATATATATATATATATTATATATATATATATATATATATTATATGTGAGTTAATAAAGCGAAATGAAAATTAGCACCATTTATGGGATTATTATCAGCTGAATAACATACAACAATATCTAATTTAAGTTTCAACACCAGGAACACAACTGTTCTGGGATATATATATATATATATATATATGTGTGTGTGTGTGTGTGTGTGTGTGTGTGTGTGTGTAAGCACAAATTCTTAATTTACGGCATTAACTAGTAAGGAAGCCCATCACTGAATCAACACAGAAAATAACGTTTTATTTCGGGTCCTAATTTATATATAACTCGTGTTCGTTTTTTTGTATTCTTAAAACTTCCCGTCAGTGGGGCTGTTTGCTGTATATTAATCATCTGTTCATAATCTCACTTTAATAATTGATATTGAAATCTGCAGATTTCATTTGAAATATTCTTGAAACTATGACCATACTCTGGATAACTCGTTTGATTAATTGGAGAACCGAATAATAAAAAGCATAGATCGCATTTCCTACAACAGACTCATTTTGGTAAACTAGTCAATTTATTTTATTTATTTTATTTATTTTATTAATTAATTAATTTATTTATTTATTTTGTAAAGGGAAGGATTCTTTTATATTCGTCAAAGAATTTTTGCGTGTGCTTTAAATAAAAATTCTAGTAAATATTCAAATTAAGGAATATTACACTTAGCTTTAAGCGTTTTTGAAAACGTGGAGAATATTGGAACTCTAGCGAATAACTGAAGCCAGAATTTGAACGAGTTATAGGCCAAGATATGTATTCAAAATTGACGAAAGTTCCCAGATCACCGCCAGTCAGTCATCAGAACTTATTTCCAAGGCCTAACTATTCATGTATATATTTTTTTTTTTACCTTCCCCTTTCCTATTTTTAAGATGCTTCGCTTTTCTCCACTACCCATTTTATTTGTTCACTCATCCGTGGGTTCGTATTTTTATTCTTTTCTTTTTGCTTGCCATGTGGGAAGGGTGGGTTAGGAAAGACTGAGAAAGAGAACCCAGGGACTGAAAATATTAATAGCTCGAGACATCTATATCCTTTCAGTTCTTTTTTATTATTATTATTATTATTATTATTATTATTATTATTATTATTATTATTATTATTATTATTATTATTATTATTATTAGTAGTAGTAGTAGTAGTAGTAGTAGTAGTAGTAGTAGTAGTAGTAGTAGTAGTAGTAGTTAGAGAAAGCACATTGTGAGTTTCAATAGAGTAACGTTTTGAAATGTGTTGTAATTGTGTAATATAGGAGAAAGTATGTTGCATTCAGTCAAAAGCTTTTACATAAGTAATTACAGAGTGTTGGAGAAATATGAAAAGGGTTTCAAGAATGGTTAGAAGAGTCAAGAGCTACAGATTCCTTGATAGATATTGTGAATTGATGACACTATCCTAGGGGTTTTTCCTCACCTCCTCAGTGCTGTAGACTGGAACTGACTGGTGAGAGGATCGTCATAATATTAAGCGGTGGTTTTAAACCAGCTAAGCCTGTGGGATCCCACGGGAAATGATATGTATACCATTTACACTGTGTGTGAACCAAACAGTGTTGGGGCATTAATTATGATGACATTTCACCTCAGGTGCTATGATGTGAGGGAAGTGAGGAATGTTTATTTATTTTTCTGGTGAATGGGCGTGTTCTTTGACTGGGCCACTCCTATATACAAGGATTGAGCCTATGTACATTCAAAAGTTTTATACCATTTGCTTCATGTGGGTCCTATTAAGTCAAACTTCCTGTTCACTAGAGTATGTATATGTATACATGTAACGTACTGATAACACTATTGTTTGTATGCCCTTGTTTAATATACATTCATGTGCATTTGTGTGTGTTGATGTTGATGGGTTACTCGGGGACTTGGGAGATGGGGAAGGGTTTAGGAAAATAGCTGCCCAGCTCCCCGACCTACTCAGCTATTCACTTCTTTAATAACCCGCTTTGTTAGTCTTCTGTGCCCCTAGGGCATGCTTCAGGGAACTCAGAGGCTCATAAAGAGGAAGGGTCATGAGAGGAAAGGGGATAGAGGCTCAAAAACGGAAGGGGAAATCAGAGAGTATCTGAGGGAAGGGGTAATATATAATATAATATTATGTAATATATATATATATATATATATATATATATATATATATATATATATATATATATATATATATATATATATATATATATATATATATTGAAAAATATTTAGCTCATGTACAGGCTAACCTGGTAGTAGGGAAACAAATGATTTTAAGAATGACTATATATTTTAGTGACGGCGGGAATAAACAGGCATGGAAAATATGGGAGGTGTAAATAGACTTGCATGGATGTGAGAGAACAGAAGAAATTGAGTGATGAGGGTTTTTAGGATAAGAGAAATACTTGAGAAAAAAATTCGTCTGGAAATCATTTCTCCTTACCTTCATTTTGGAGTGAAATTGATGGCATGATGAGAGAGAAGAAATGGGTTTAGCTCAATACACTATTTAGCATCGTGAGATTAAAGAGAAATAATAGGTGCGGATGCCGAGGCGAAGCAGGACATCCACAACACCCGGAACGGGCGCTTGCTTCTATGGAATGGAAGTCTTCAGCGCAAAAATACAAAATACAAAAAGATAATTTTCATTGACTTCTTATTCATTCAAGTTTTAAACTTCCTCACTTATAGCATAGGAAATTGCCCCCCCCCCCTGTGTATTTTAATAATAATGATAATAATAATAATAATAATAATAATAATAATAATAATAATAATAATAATAATAATAATAATAATAATAATAATAATAATAATAATAATAATAATAATAATAATAATAATGCCTTTATTCAACTAAAATATTACAGTGGGTATTCTAGAAAACGAAAAATATTTACATACAAAATATTCTCACATATATTTGCATTGAAATTGATACATTTAACTGACTTGTAGATACCTTTTTTTTTTTCACGTCCTATATAAAGGAGGTGATACAAGGCATTCCATAACTTAGCTCTCCTGACAGAGAGAGTCCTGTCCTCATGGACTGTGGTCGTTCTTAACACCACTAAGTTGGCTTGATCGTCTCGTATCTCTGACTATCAGGTCTCTTACCCTTTCTAGACATAATAATATACATAAACAATAAAAATTCGTAATTTAATTGTTCATTTACCTTTAACTAATTCATATCCTCAATATGTGACTTAGCTCTTTCATATTTTCTTCCATTACCATCAACCCTTTAGCAGTAAAATTCTGAAGTTTTTGCACATTTTTTTTTTATTAAAGTTTTGTTACATGATCCCCAAAGAACTGCACTATAGGAAAATATGTCTAAAGTCAAGGACTGGACTATAACTTTTCTACTCTCTTTAACAAAATTATCTTTGGCGCGTTTTAAAAAGAATAAAAGTCTATCTAATTTAGTACACATGTTTTCCACATGTTTATCAAATTGTAAATAACAGTCTATAATCAGGCTCAGAGTTGTTACATATTTAGAGGGTTTCATCCTTGTAGTTCCTACCTTAACTGTTAAGTCTTCTGCTATACGGTCAGTATTGGAAATAAATCGCGTAAGAATGTTTTTTTTTTTTTTTTAATATAATTTTGCTTATCCTCACATCTTGCCAAAATAACATGTGAATAATTGAGTTCGAATTTTTTCACTCTTAAATTTGCATTAAATGTATACTGAGGTGGAGTTTTATTTAATATTGAAAATCCAGTTTGAATCTGTACGAATATTAATTGGTCATTTTGGTAATTCATGAATAAATATAAAAAGGGGTCAATAAAAAACTAAAATCCATTTTAGAAGGCAAGGTCAGTCATTTCAATCCTCTGTGTTTATTTTGGGATTAAGTGACCCTTCACATCTTCTTTCAAGCTAAGTGAAGATATGTCACATCATTTACATATATATAAAGGGGAAAGACTCGTTTTATAGCCGTGTTAAGAATAGGTATGGACAAGGTAGTTCCAAAATTGAGGTGGCCTTCCGGACGGGTAATAAAAGCAACTCACTTCTGCAAATTCTTCACTAACCTTACTTATATCAAAATATTCAACAGGTGTTAAAATAAAAATAATATATATATATATATATATATATATATATATATATATATATATATATATATATATATATATATATATATATATTAATCAAATAAGCACATTACATATGTGAAAACCTGAATCATTTTTTACCCCGACCGGGACTTGAACCTAGGACTTTTAATTACTAAGTCAAAGCGCTACCAACTACACACCACAGAAGGTTAAAATGAATCCAACCTTATAGCTTATATCTGCTATACTTAGGAATGAACGCATGCTATCTGAATGCCACTATGTTCATATTACAGATTCCCCAACCTCACTAGTGGCTTCATTTTCGCATTTAATTCAATTCCCAATCTCATTCGGGTTATACAATAATCAAATAAGCACATTACATATATGAAAACATAAATCACTTTTTACCCCGACCGGGACTTGAATCTAGGACTTATAATTACTAAGTCAAAGCGCTACCAACTACACACCACAGAAGGTTAAAAGGAATCCAACCTTATAGCTTATATCTGCTATACTTAGGAATTATAAGTCCTAGGTTCAAGTCCCGGTTGGGGTAAAAAATGATTCATGTTTTCACATATGTAATGTGCTTATTTGATTATTGTATAGCCCGAATGAGATTGGGAATTGAATTAAATGCGAAAATGAAGCCACTAGTGAGATTGGGGAATTTTTTAATATGAACATAGTGGCATTCCGATAGAATGCGTTCATTCCAAAGTATAGCAGATATAATCTATAAGGTTGGATTCATTTTAACCTTCTGTGGTGTGTAGTTGGTAGCGCCTTGACTTAATAATTATAAGTCCTAGGTTCAAGTCCCGGTCGGGGTAAAAAATGATTCATGTTTTCACATATGTAATGTGCTTATTTGATTATTGTATAGCCCGAATGAGATTGCGAATTGAATTAAATGCGAAAATGAAGCCACTAGTGAGGTTGGGGAATCTGTAATATGAACTTAGTGGATTCAGATAGAACGCGTTCATTCCTAAGTATAGCAGATATAAGCTGTCCTTAGCACGAGGGTCTGCCCCTCTCTTTCTTCTCTTACTTTATTTAATTTTCGTGCTTTTCCCTCCAATTCCCTTATATCCTTAATTCCCTCCCCTTTTTCCCCTCCTATCCTATCCCATCCTAAAAAAAAAAAAAAAAAAGGTATTGTCCGAATTCAAGAAGAATCTGAATTTTAGATCAAAACTTAGAACGAGGGTCTGCCCCTCTCTTTCTTCTCTTACTTTATTTAATTTTCGTGCTTTTCCCTCCAATTCCCTTATATCCTTAATTTCCTCCCCTTTTTTCCCCTCCTATCCTATCCCAGCCTTTAAAAAAAAAAAAAGTTGGTGTAGTTGGTAGCGCCTTGACTTAGTAATTATAAGTCCTAGGTTCAAGTCCCGGTCGGGGTAAAAAATGATTCACGTTTTCACATATGTAATGTGCTTATTTGATTATTGTATAGCCCGAATGAGATTGGGAATTGAATTAAATGCGAAAATGAAGCCACTAGTGAGGTTGGGGAATCTGTAATATGAACATCGTGGCATTCAGATAGAATGCGTTCATTTCTAAGTATAGCAGATATAAGCTATAAGGTTGGATTCCTTTTAACCTTCTGTAGTGTGTAGTTGGTAGCGCCTTGACTTAGTAGTTATAAGTCCTAGGTTCAAGTCCCGGTCGAGGTAAAAAATTATTCATATATATATATATATATATATATATATATATATATATATATATATATATATATATATTATATATATATATATATATATACTTGCTTTATGTGATTCACATCTCGGTGAAATTTGAGCTTGTTATAAAAGTTGGGTGCTCTACTAATAGAATTCCTTATACTTTTGTTTCTCAAAAGTTTAACCCTTAATATTCTACCAATGATTTATATATATATATATATATATATATATATATATATATATATATATATATTATATATATATATATATATATATATATATATATATAAATCATTGGTAGAATATGAAGAAAGATTTATAGGTGACACGGGCCAAAGGGATTTCTCACACCTGCTAGCTCAGTTGAAATGTGTTGGACGGGTGTGAAGGGAGTTGCCATGTGATGAAGCGATGGGTTTAGACCAGCTGCTTGTGTCGGGTCTCATTGTAGATTATCCTTGCCTGCCTACCTTATGGGTGACCTAAGCAGTGTGGAAGGGGGGTAATGTGGCAGCCCTTTACCCCCGTCGAGCTAAGAGTAGTAATTGAGGTATGTGTGGATTGTGATGAATGCGTTTTTATTGGCTCGGCCACCCCCTTTATAAGGGGGAATGGGTCCATTTATATGTATATATGTATTGTAAGAAATGAAAGTGAAGTAAATTTACACAAGATATTACTTTAAAACGCGTGTGTAGAGAGCCTGTTATTTTAAGGTGTCGAAATTAAAAAGAATCAATTAATAATATCACGAAGCTTACACGCAAGCATGCATAGACATTAGAGACATATTGAGGAATTGTAATAATAAGTATGTAATCATAAGTATGACGTTGTCATAAATACTGCAATTAAGAGAATTTTAAATCCGTCCTTTATTAATTGCCCTTTTGGTGTTATAAACATAGTGCACAGTCAACAACAGCTTTGGTGCTATTGCGCTTGGAAAATGTTGCAGTCACATAAATCCTTTTGTTTTTAGTTGATTATTATATCGTTTTGACTCCGGATGCCGACCCAGCATCACCAGCAGTATATAGAATCACTTGGTTCTTGATCTATAACGCATCTTTTACTCGTATCAGACTTTCGCAGACACTTGCTCAGAAATTTTGTGAAATTCTTAGCTATATAGAGGAAACCATATGCACAAGCAGAACTAATTTAGTTGAAAAGGAGAAGGTAGTGACGACCTTCGTATGATTGCTCTTCTTACGTCAGTAAGTATTAGTGGATATACCATTCAGATATTTGGGGCCATTAATGAAAGAATGTCATCTTTAGCTTGGGTCACGATACGGCAAGAAAACTCTTCCGCAATATCTCTCTCTCTCTCTCTCTCTCTCTCTCTCTCTTCTCTCTCTCTCGCTCCTCTCTCTCTCTCTCTCTCTCTCTCTCTCTCTCTCTCTCTCTCTCTCTCTCTCTCTCTCTTCTCTCTCTCTCTCTCTCTCTCTCCTCTCTCTCTCCTCTCTCTCTCCTCTCTCTCTCCTCTCTCTCTCTCTCTCTCTCTCTCTCTCTCTCTCCTCTCTCATCTCTCTCTCTCTCTCTCTCTCACCACACAAATAGTTTCATATTCAGGTTTATATATATATATAGTGTGTGTGTGTGTGTGTGTGTGTGTGTGTGTGTGTGTGTGTGTGTGTGTGTGTGTGTGTGTGTGTGTGTGTGTGTGTGTGTGTGTGTGTGTGTGTGTGTGTGTGTGTGTGTGTGTGTGTGTGTCTGTGGGTCTGTGTGTCTGTGTGTCTGTGTGTCTGTGTGTCTGTGTGTCTGTGTGTCTGTGTGTTCGTGTGTCTGTCCTGTCTGTCTGTCTGTCTGTCTGTCTGTCTGTCTGTCTGTCTGTCTGTCTGTCTGTCTGTCTGTCTGTTTCTGTGTATGTGTGTAAAGAAAAAATAATGTCTATTTTGCTTGGTAACTGAAACGAAAGTGAAAATATACAAAACGCGATTTTCATAGGGTAAGGAATCTTATGAATATTTTAGTAGAAGAAGATACGATTTTTTTGAAGGAGGAAGGGAGGAAAGGAGAAGGAGGAGGGGGAGGAGGAAGAGGACCTCTTACCGGGTCACTTTTGAATGGAAGGAGAAACGTTAAGGGGCCTCATCATATTTCTCTCCTGATCGAAGGGCTTAAAGAGATGAAGAAAAAGAGAAGAGTTTGAGAGATAAAGAGAACGAGAGAAGAGGGAAAATGAAGATGACTGAAGAATGACAAAAATCTTTTGGTCCCAGGCTATAATAGATAACAATAATAATTAAAGGTACGTGATTTATTGAAAGGAAAAACACTATCCAGTAAAAGAGTACGTTTATTTTACATTATATATATATATATATATATATATATATATATATATATATATATATATATATATTATATATATATATATTATATATATATTATATATATTTATGTGTGTGTGTGTGTGTGTGTGTGTGTGTGTGTGTGTGTGTGTGTGTGGTGAGAGAGAGAGAGGGAGGGAGAGGAGAGAGAGAGAGAGAGAGAGAGAGAGAGGAGAGAGAGAGAGAGAGAGAGGAGGAGAGAGAGAGAGAGAGAGAAGAGAGAGAGAGAAGAGAGAGAGAGAGAGAGAGAGAGAGAGAGAGATATCTTCATAACAAAATACAAATTCTCTGCATCTCCACCAATCAATGGTATGCTCGTACCCACGTTGTTCAGTGTTGGCAACCCCGAGTTGGTTCGCATAGCACTTTTTCACCAAAATCATTTAATAGGAAGGAAAGGTTAGTGGTGTTTCTCGCTTGGTAAGCCCCTGCCAACTTAGCAAACAATGTAGGCACATATATGGATATACTAGACCAGCGTAGAATCAGTACCTTCTTCTTGACTTAAGACAAAATGGATCCAAGATAATTTGGAGTGATATCTCATGTCAAGTGATGAGGCTCTGTTAGTTCACCATTTAGATGTATAGGTTAATGGCAGACGCAGTATTTTCATGATCATGGACTCTGTTCATCGTAAGTATCCTTTTTTCCCAGCATAAATTCAATCAATAAAAAAAAATCGTTTCAAGAAATATGAGGGTGTAATATTAGAGGCGGACCCTTCGCAATCAGGGCCCCCCTCACTCACTCTCTCTCTCTCTCTAAAGGGCTCGTTAATCGAATTGGATTATGGGCTGAGACAATGGAGGCCTCTCTCGTTTGAAAAGGTTGGACACCTGGCGAATATATCCCCACCAAAAACCGCTAGTCTTGGCTCTATTCGTTCTAAACTACCCGCCCCACAGGAATGCATATTTCAATTTCTCTCCTTTTTTTTTTTCTAGGGAAGGGAGAAATGGGGTGAATTTAGCTGAGTTTGGAATATCTGATCCCCCCCCCCTTTTTATTTATTTATTTATTAACGCATAATTTTTTGATATAGTACAATCGTTTTTCTATATGATTATTTTTTTTATTATTATTCATTGATATATTTTTATTTATTAATTTGGTTGTTATATTTATAATGCCTGCAGAGAGCTCAGTATTCTTATGGTCTTAACGTATGTTTAATAATATGGAATATTATGATATGTCACATTTAGTTATTGAATTTGATATCAAGATAAGAGCAATAACAGCCCAACCCCTTTAAAATGATATTTCAAGGATATATGTTCGTCCGTTATTTATATATAAGATTATTAATTTATTTGTCTATTTATGTGTTGCCTTTATTGGGCATTAACTCTGTAATAGGTATGTATCATAAGATTACTTATACTATGGTCGCAATGGCCCTTGTAAGGAGATGGCAGGGTTAAAGCACACATTCACAAGAAAGCCAAACGTGCCTTTAATTCGTCATGAGAAAGAAAATCGTGTCTTATTACTCTTTATTGCTTGTGTTCCAGGGATGACTCAGATATGAATCTCTGGTTACTAAATTTAGGATCTTGAGTATGTGGGGAAAACAGGAGAGGGTAGCTGCGTCCCTTGTGTCATATATCTCTTTCAACTGAAAGAGTCAGCAAGTACACCAATGTATATGTACTGATGCAAGATTGGTTGGAGTTCCGATCAAACCAAAATTGCAAGTCCCGCAGTTCTCATGTCAATAGATATATATAAACAAATAAATACAGACATAAAAAGCGAAATAATAAGAATATAAGTGTCAGCTGTGAAGGAATGATGAAACGACGTCGTCTCATTTTTCCTTTTTTTTAGCTGACCTCTACTCATCTGCGCCACGTGGTCATACGTTCGTGATAATTAGACACTCACATATGCATATATAAATACATACAGACACACACATATATTATATATATATATATATATATATATATATATATATATATATATATATATATTATATATATATATATATATATATATATATATATATATATATATATATATATATATATATATATATATATATATATATATATATATATATATATATATTCGGCCATCATTAAGAAAAGTATGATATCCTTAGTGTTTTATTTATTCATTTAGCATTTATTAAAAATACTCGATTTTTATATTAACTTTTCTAAATGTTCTCCCATTTTTTTTTAAATTGTTTCAAATACTATGTGACTTGTTTTCATTTGCAATCATTAAGGTGTCTTGTATTTCTTTATGACGTCAGGATTTTTTCTGTTTTATTTTTGTAACTTCCAGTGCTTGTAGGTGTTCTATGGTTCTTCAAGTTATTGGAAATATTGTGTTTTTTCTAATATTCCAATCCCTATGAGCATTCTTCGTGCATATAAATTGGCCTCCATACCCCTTGTAAGGGGTTGGTTGAGTCAAGGCACACAACCACCAGAAGCTGCTATTCCTCGATTACTCCTCAAAGGTCTTTGGATATAAAGGGCTTCATTCTACATTTCTTAATCAAGATGATTCATATTTTATGTTGTTTATAACTTTTGAAATAATTGCTTATATTTTTCTTTCCTGATTTTTCCAGTCCCTCTAACTCTCTTGCATTTTCTTGTTTTCCTTTTCTCACAATTTCTTTTCCTAACAGTCATATTTCTCTCTCATTTTCGCAAGTAATTTTTTATTGCATCATCTCTTTTTCCTTGAAAATCTCTTATTTTGTTTAACTATGTTCTATTTTACCTTTTCTCCCCCTCTTCGTGAGATCGCAGTTTAAAAATCTCTCTCTCTCTCTCTCTCTCTCTCTCTCTCTCTCTCTCTCTCTCTCTCTCTCTCTCTCTCTCTCTCTCTCTCTCTCTCTCTCTCTCTCTCTCTCTCTCTCTCTCTCTCTCTCTCTCTCTCTCTCTTTTTCCGTGTATATATATGTATATGTGTGTGTGTGTGTGTGTGTGTGTGTGTGTGTGTGTGTGTGTGTGTGTAATCATTCTGTCCGTATACACGCGGAAATGCAATGTGACAATTTTTTTTTTCGTTGACTTATTCGTCTTTATATAATATTTCTGTAGTTTTAATCTTCCTCTCCCGCTCGATCCCAGGTTTATTTTTAGTTAGCACGTTATCTCCTGCATCTAGTATTCTCTCTTTGCCCTCTTTTCTTTTCTCATTTACTCCTCTCCTCTTGGTTCCCCCTCTCCCCCTCTCTTCCTCCAAACTCATTTCACTCCTTCTCTTCATCTTTCTTACCTCTCTTGTCTCACTCCTAACCCCCCTTTCAGCATCCTCCTTGCCCCCCATCGTCGCCTGGCTCTTAAAACATATTGATCCTGCACCGTTACCTAACCCCCTCCCTTAATTTCCCCCACTCAACCTCCTTTTCTTTTAGTTTGACTACTGTCTCCCCCCATTGCTTCTTGTCCCCCCATCTCTATTTTCCTCACCAAAAAAATCATATCATAAGGGACTTACTATTAACACAACGCGCTTGCAAGAGAGAGAGAGAGAGAGAGAGTTGGTTCCTGGGATAAAATGAGAGATTCAGCTAGATAAATCTATTCTTTCCTCCCCCCCTTCCCCCACTGTTTTTTCTACTTACCTATCATGGTTAGAACTGACTGTTCAAAGGGGGAATATTATTTAAATACTGCAAGAAGCAGATGTAATCGTATATCCTCATAATATATTAATTCACTATTAAGTTTGTCATAGTCCATAGAATGATAATAATAATAATTGGTTCTGCAAGCATTAATCTGCCTTTCAGTGAAAATTTTTTGTCATACAAATTCGTAAGATTATATGTAAAGCAGTTTCCTGCTAAATGCTGTAAAACTGTATTCAAATTGTTAAGAAGTTTGGACTGCCTCTAAAGAATACCACGGGGTCCTCATTTTACGATGTCTTCGACTTACAATGTTTCGTGGTTACGATGCATCTCACACAAATTACGAATGAATCCTTTTTTCGACCTACGTGCTTTGGGTCGTAAATGCAAACTTTGCACATAGAATAGTTTGTTAAGTGTGGTGGAATAAAACGTCGTCACGTGGCACTGTTGTTTGCGTATAAATCAAATTAATGTGGTTATTTATTTATTTGTTTATGTATTTAGTTATATGAAAGAGCGAGTTTGAATTTATTTACAAAATTACCAAATACATAGTTGCAAATATGAGCTTTGCATGCAGAACAGTTTGTTTAGCGTGGAGGAAAAATATGTCGTCACGCGTTATTGTTGTGTACGTATGTATCAAGTTAATGTTTTTATTTATTTTTTAATGTATTTGGTTATTTGAAGAACCTAGTTTGAATTTATTTACAAAATTACCAGATACATGTACATAGTCGTAAATACGAACTTCGCCCTCAGAACACGCGGCTTTGCCCAGTTCCTGTTTCTACACCACATTGTTCTCGTGCTTATTTGCTCTTTAATTTGTTTTGCCCGTGTTTGCAACAGTTTCTGGCCTGTAGTATGCCTTCCAAGCATTTAGGAGATTCTTCTGATGGCAATGCTTCAAAAAAAAAGGAAAGCTATCACCATGGAAGTGAAATTAGATATAGTGAAACTCTTCCAAAAGGGAGAAACTGCTACCAACATTGGCCGGTCACTGGGGTTAGCCATTCGACCGTGGCGACGATTGTGAAGGATGAAGATTGCATCCTGGAACATGTGCAAGGTTTTACTCCTATGAAGTCCACTGTGACTACTAAGCAGCGTAGTGGCTTAAGATCAAAATGGAAAAGTAGTTAGTGCTTTGGCTGGAGGACCAGCATCAATGGCGTATCCCAGTGAGCCTCATGTTGGTTCAAGAGAGAGCTAAAAGTTAGTTTAATGGTGAGAAAAGGGAAAGGGTGTAAGGAAGTGAAAGTGAAGTTTGTGGCCAGTAGGAATTGGTTTATGCGGCTTAAGTTTCATGCTAATTTGCATAACTTTAGGTGCAAGGTAAAGCTGTTATTGGTGATGAGAAAGCAGCAATGAGTCTGGCTTGTTTTGGAAGTGTATGCCTAGTCGTATGTACATTGCCAAGGAGGAAAAGACAGCATCAGGCCATTAAGTCAACAAGGAGAGGCTGACTGCTTTTGGGGGCTAATGTTGCTGGCGACATCAAGCTAAAGCCCTTGTCGGTGTACTTGGCAGAAAATCCAAGGACACTCAAGGTCATTTAGAAGGGTCAACTGTCTGTCCTCCGGAAGGCCAAAAAGAATTTTCGAGGACTGGTTCAGCAATCATTATATGCCAGAAGTGGAGAGGTACTGTGCTTCCAAGGATCTGCCCTTTAAGATGTTGCTAGTGCTGGGCAGTGCCCCTGGTCACCCTGCCCATTTGGATGACTTTCATCCTAATTTGAAGGTGGCTTACTTTCCACCTAATACCACTGCCCTGTTACAGCCAATGGGTCAGGGTGTCATTGCCTCTTTCAAGGCCTACTATCTCTGAAAGACAATTACTATGGCTTTCAGGGCACTAAGGACAAGGACGTGACTCTTAAAGAATTTTGGAAGTCTTACAACATTCTTCAAACTATCAAGAACATTGCTGATTCTTGGGAGGAAGCTAAGCAGACAAACCTGAATATCATATGGAAAAAACTGGTGTCCCCAGTTTGTGAATGGCTTCCATAGTTTTGAGGAGACAGTTGAGCCTGTCACCAAGAACGTTGTTGCCCTGAGTGAGGAGCTTAAGTTGGAGGTGTGGGCTAATAATGTAACAGAACTGCTGGAATCTCATAGAGAGGAGTTATCTGCTGATGACTTCATTCAGCTGGAGAAGCAGATGATCGAAGAGGAGGAAGTGATACCTACCCCAGAGCCCAAGAGATATACAAGCAAGGGCATAGAAGAAGGTCTTGCCCTGATAGAGGAAGGGTTGGCAAAGTTTGAGGCTGAGGACCTCAGCACTGCCAGGTACACTAAGGTTACCAGAGGGGTCATGGTTTACTTGTGATGTTACAGGGAAATTTGGGAGAAGAATAGGGCATCCTTCCAGACTTACCTGGAATGTTTCATCAAGGAGTTAGTGCCCCCAGGAACAGACCTTGTAGCCTCTACCTTAGCTGCTTCTCCAGTCTCACCTGCCCCATTATCTCCAGCCCCTGCTGCAGGATGTCTTGCCTCTCCACACTCACCTGTTCCAGTATCTCCAGCACCAGCCTCTCCAGCTTCCGCCTCCCAATAAGCCTGTCTCTCAATCCCTTGCAACGCCCCTTTCAGTGTGAAAGCAACCACAGGAATAAAGGTAAGGAATATACTGTATAAATATAAGGAATTGTTCTCTCTCTTAGTCCTATTTAGGTGTGTTCCGACTTACACAGAAATTTGGATTACCTCATGTCTTTAAGGCTGGAACTGTGGCGTAAGTCGAGGATTCCTTGTATTTAAGTTATAATAAGACTCCGATCACTTATATTCTGATTATTTTTGTAGCCTACAGATTAGTATGTAATGCCAGAAAGTGTACAAGGAACAAACTGGGATTGAAAAAGCTAGTTTGATCTGAATTTAAATTTTGTAGCCTACAGATTAGTATGTAATGTCAGAAAGTATACAAATAACAAGCTGAGATTGTCAAAAAACTAGTTTGGTCTATATTTACATATTATTGCCTATAGATTAGTATGTAATGTCAGAGAGTGGGCAAGGAAGGAGCTGGGATTGGCAAAAGCTAGTTTGGTTGAAAATAATTTTAGTTTTACCAATGCTTAAGCTTGCAATTCGATGCCTAATACATAATTTTACCAGTGTATAAGAATATATGCCATTGTCGTCAACGTGCTACTTGTTGAGATCAATACCTTGTAACGATCATCTCGGATTTTAAAGGAAAATTTATGTTCTGCTTTTACTTCTACTATTTGAACAAGTTTTTGACGCAAACAGTTGTGTATTGGTGAGTCCTCTAATTACTAATTATCATATCGTTAGTTCTTTCTTTGCATGTGTTTTGCAATACCAGCTTCCGTAGCATTTGGTCATTTTTGTAAAAGAAACAAACACAGTATTTGCGTATGAAGATGGCTTTTGGACATGCTCTCCTTTGGATAATGGAATATTTTAGTATATTTTGTTCTTGTCATGTTTTCTTTTGTAAAGAATACTTTGGAGAATTCTGGTCTTTTAATGCCGTCTTATACACTGAATAAGGTAATGACAATAATTTATTTTTTTGCGTATTACGATTCATTAGTAATCCCCATTATGATAGGAGACACAGATTGAAGCTGGGGGATTAGGGTTGGATGCCCTCCCTAATGCCCAGCAGTTGACTCGATCGTGGGTCTCTCACTTCCCTAGTCGAGTATCCTAGCCACCACGCAACCTCGGTCCCAGGTTATTCGCACTATACAATAGAATATGAGAGATCTTGAAAACGTGGAAATCAAACATAATAATGTACTTTGTTTAGATGGCTTAAACATGTTTTCATAAGGGTCAGATTACTATGTAATAACTGCAATAAACATGTATTATTATTATTATTATTATTATTATTATTATTATTATTATTATTATTAGCTATACCATTATTATTAATTATGTGTTACAGCTCCTTAATTCTGTTTAATAAGTAACTTCTAATGTTATGTTTTCCTTCTTTTTCCTGCTGCGTAGATTAAGTAAACTGTTCTAATAGTTATTCAAAATATGGAATACTTTTAAAAATCCGCGTGGCGTCAGAGGTACGGACTGTCATGTTTTGTTTTGTTTTACGTCACGGGCTCCCTTTTCTACCAAGGGCTAGGACGGTTGCCTTCTTGCGAAGGACTTGTCTTGGCAGATGTAGTCGTTACCCTGAGTGCATGCCCTTGCTAACCTCAGACCGTGTTGGGGCGCGAACCCTCGACCTGACGCCTCAAAGTCGCGGACGCTACCGCCTGAGCCACGGTGACTACACTGGTACGGACTGTTAGGGAAAAATATGTCCTTCATTTGATATTTATCGAAAACGTTTTTGAACAAACATGGTTGTTTTGAATATATATGTCCCTGTCACCTCTGAAGCATTTTGTTGATTCTCCGTTATTAATTGTGCTGTTATAGCTCTTAGCTGTCTTAGATAATCAAGAAGTAGCTGCAGTCATTAAATGTTCAAAACTAAACCTCAGTAAGTACCTCTCTAAAACTATATTGTATTTTGCATACTTGGGCCCTCACCGAATGTGATTTTCTAAGCAAAACCTGAACCTCTAAAATTCCTTCTCGGTTCCTTTATCAAATTTAAGATACCTGTGCTATGACAGAACCTGATTTTCTTATTGATGTCGCGTAGCATTGTCCAAATGTCTACAGAATTAAGAACATCTATAGATATAAATGGAAAAATTACTGTAGCAGTTCATATATATGGTATAGCGTTGTTGAAATGTTTGACGTTTCAAATGTAGCAGGAACTATGAGGTAAAAAATATTGCCGTGAGAGATAGCATGCTGCATTGAACAGCTCATATTTATCAATTGTAGAAAAGTTTTTCCCTCCGGTTATTGTGTGAATTGAATAAGAATATAATTTTTTTTTGTTCTTCTATATTTACAAAACAGTATGCATGTATGTATCTGTATCTATATTGGCATACTTGAGGAACCGGCTTCTCATACAAAGTTAACGTGCTTCGATGATTAGAAATAAGTTTGTATTAACTCCAGTTAATTTTTAGGTGTTACTTAAGCGAGTGAAATCTTTGCTCTTTGCAGCAGTTGCCTGCTTTTCTGCCAAAATTTATTTCTCAACGACCAGAAGTTATTTCATAATTCCTTCAAATTTAATTTGGACGTGTTGCCTAAATAAAGAATATATGGTTATTTGGAAGTAGGTGGCCCTGTGACATCTGATAATTGAAATTGTTGTATTTCCTCATGATTAAGAATGGGTGTCACTTGGCTGCAATAGTAACACACACAAAA
>JAXCGZ010019311.1:25000-32500 GCA_037179515.1 Halocaridina rubra | reverse complement strand
GTTGGATCGAACACGCGTTAGTCGCTTTCTGATGGACATTGTTACTAGCCCAGTATTAACCAAATGTTTCAATTATTAGAATGTTTCTTTTCCAAAGATTGTTAATAATATGTTGCTATTCTTAGGCAGGACCAGTTTTGTCTATATATCCATAACGATATTTTTTATGGTTGTGACACCAGGACAGGTAAAAAAAAAAAAAATACCCTCATCGAGCCTGGGCACGAAGAAGACATAAAGAGAAATAGAGATGGGGAGTGTTGTGACTTGTCAGATGTGAAGGGATAATAAGACATGTGTAAGGAATATCCAAGAATATTCGGTGTTGATGTAGGCATAGAAAGAGAACCGTAACTGAAGGAATACTTAACATGGAACTGTCATGGACAGCTGTAGTATTGCAACGGGCGGTACGTACCAACTCAGGTTTTGCTGCCTGTCATTTTTTTTAATACAACTGTCATACATCAAGAGTCACTCCTTCGATTTGCTGTTAAATAGCAAGAAAGCTTTTTATTACAGTATATGCTATACGCCCTCTGTTTTGCTTGTGGTTTTAGAATCTGCTTGACTTTGGAGATATGTAATATGTGTTTTACTCTGTGGCTGTAGCTCTGTATAACTGTACAGGGTATACACTGTACACAATGTCTTGTACATGGAAATTTGAAAGTCCATATCTATTATTCAAAATTATTTTGGTACTCTTATGACATTTTGTTATTATTCTTGGACTAGAGTTCTCTTTCTAGTCGTCATTTACTATTTTTCTCTTTATTTTCCCTTTTTTCGCATCTGATATTTTCTTTTTTCCTCCCTTGCCCTTCTCTTTCTTTCTCTTTTGATTCTCTTCATATACTGATGTTATTTTTCTTTCTTTCATACAGGAATATTTTTTCTTTTTTCATCTTTACTTATTCTCGGGGGTTGTATTTTCAAAACCTCTTTTCCTCTACGCTTCATCTTGCCTTCATCTTTCCCCCCCCCTCTCCTCTCCTCTCCACCCTCTTTCCTTCTAGCACTCTTTTATGCCCACCTTAATTTTCTTTTGAAGTACATATTAGCATGAACCGGATAAGCCTTTTGAGAAGTTTTCTTAACATAATTATGAAGTAAAAAATGTTACTCAAAGTATGTCGAGACGCTGAAAAAAAATTACATAAGAATATCGGGTCGTTGAAAAAAAATATTAAAATATGTCTGGCCTTTAAAATATATGTTATATAATCATTCCAGGCCGTTGAAAAATATATAACTTATGTCGGGCCGTTGAAAAAATGAGATATATAAGTAAAAATATCTCTGACTTTGAAAAAAAAAGTATTAAGAAGTCGAACCATATTCACTAACGCTTTTAAGGATTTTATTTTTTATTTTTTTTTAATTTGGTGGGGATATTTATATAAGTAAGTGAAAAATTCCTTAACTCTGCTTGTTTACTCAAAGACGAATATTAGCAGGTAATTAACTGATAATCGTACTTATCTTTTAAGGCCATGATGTGATCCTAATATCGAAGTATATTCCTTCAGTCTTTTGGTATTTCTCTCTCTCTCTCTCTCTCTCTCTCTCTCTCTCTCTCTCTCTCTCTCTCTCTCTCTCTCTCTCTCTCTCTCTCTCTCTCTCTCTCTCTCTCACACACACACACACACACACACACACACACACACACACACACACACACACACACACACACACACACACACACACACACACACACACACACACACACACACACACACACACATCTCAATCCATAGTTTTAAGGACAGGTATGATAAGTATCACTAAGTCTAAAAATGGAACCGATCAGGAGACGGGAAGATACGAGCTTTGGGCTCTTTCCCGTAAACACAATTAGGTAATCACAATTAGGTAATCACACACACACACACGCACGCACGCACGCACGCACGCACGCACGCACGCGCACACACACACACACACACACACACACACACACACACACACACACACACACACACACACACACACACACACACACACACAGTACTTACAGACGCAGCTTCTCCCGTGCTCTCACAGTTTCATTTTCTCTTGAAAATGAGAAAATAAATTTCTCGACTATTTGTAAGACTAAAAAATTATATAGTTATGAAAAAGGAGCCATCATCACTAATTTTGACATCCTTTAGCAAACATGGAAAAAGTAAATTTGATCTTTTCTTAGGAGTATTTCTATCGTATCGATGCAACTCTCGGAGCTTTATCGAAGATGATGATATTTATGGTGGCAGAATACCGCTTGAAAAAACGAATGCTTCTCTTTTCCTATAGTCTTACATACCAAAACCGAAAAAGATCAACACTACCATATCCTTTCGATGGACACACACGTATAACAATAATAAAACTTTAGAATACGATATTCTTCTTTTATTTATGATCACTTGGTTTAGGAGTATTCTTTCTCTTCAGTGGTCAAGCATACTTTAGTCAATACGAGTAATGATATATTTGGATAAACAACTCTGAAGATGAGTGAACGCGTATACTACTCGTAGAAGCCCCTGTAAAGATGAGTGAATCTATACCCCTAGCAGAAATACTTACAAAGATTAGCGAATCGTAAACCCTGGTAGAAAATCACCTCTATAAATGAGTCCGTAACTATTGTAGAAACGACTGTAAAGATGAGAGTCTATCCCTCGCAGAAACACGTGTATAGACGAATGAGTCCTTATCCATTGCGGACACACCTGTAAAGATAAAGGCATCCGGACTCCTCGCAGACGAGAGATAAGTGTCCCTCAACATTTTATTATTATTATTATTATTATTATTATTATTATTATTATTATTATTATTATTATTATTATTATTATTATGATGATGTCACGTGCATATATACTCACAACCACTCCTTGTTTGATTTTTTTTTTAGATACTTCTAAATATAAGTGCATTTTTAGTTTTTTTTTTTTTTACTCTCACTGAGCCACCGCGGCCCCCATAGTATATCCGGATACAATGCTTCTATAAAAGAAAAAAGGAGTATTCGAGTCTTTGTTTTTAAATTCTGAAAAAGAAGTTTTTCATAACTCTTGATTTTTTTTTTTTATCATGGTTTAGATATTTGATATTTATATGACAGGGTCGTCCACTGTTTCCAAACATCGTTATCAATATAAATTACACGACTGCGGCGAGGTGGGTTGCAGTACTACCTTGGCGGATAGTACTTGCGTTCTCGTGAGGTAGCCCTTGTCACCTTATTCAGCAAGTGCAACATTAGATTTTTGTGGTCTAGTGGTATAATAGTATCTCTATAAGCCTGACCTTCGATGTGGGCGAAAATGCCAGTCCGAAAGTTTTCATAAAAATTAAATAATAACAATAATAATAATAATAATAATAATAATAATAATAATAATAATAATAATATAATAATAATAATAATTATAATAATAATAATGAAAGTTTGGTTACCATTCTAAGAATACCTGTATCTCTGATCATATTGTAAACATGCAAGCCGTTCAGTATATGTGAGTTTCATACACCCCCACCCCCACATATACATACACACTCGAGTACGTACTTATATACTTACATACATATATGAATGACGAGGAAGTTTTTGTAATAATTGCGCTGTATTAATAGTAAGTCTTATCTTATGACCATTCACGGTATCAGTGAAGTTTTATTATCACCAGAAAAACGAGAGATAGAGAGAGAGAGAGAGAGAGAGAGAGAGAGAGAGAGAGAGAGAGAGAGAGAGGAGAGAGGAGAGAGAGAGAGAGAGAGAGAGAGAGAGAGAGAAGAGGAGGAGAGAGGAGAGAGAGAGAGGAGAGGGATGCATTGATCAGTTTCAGGTTCTAAGGAATTCTGCAATATCCGTTTTTTTTATTCTGTCTTTTATCTTTGCTCTTTTTCTTATTCTTCTGCATACCTATTTATGTTGTTGTTGTTCTTTTTTTTATGCGCAATAAGTCCCACTCCCTTTAGATTTTTATTTATTCATATTCTCTGTCGAATAAATTGTTTTTTGTCAAATGCTTATTTATAGCCCTCCATTTTTTTACACACACACACACGCACACACACACACAGACAAACGAGCTTTGGGCTCTTTCCCGTAAACACAATTAGGTAAATACAATTAGGTAAATATATACACACACACACACACATATAATCTTTCAACATCATGTACATTTCACAGTTAATATTGATCAGCTTATATGTCTAATTATTATTATTATTATTATTATTATTATTATTATTATTATTATTATTATTATTATTATTATTATTATTATTATTGTTATTATTATTATTTGCAAATCCTGAGCTACCGTATGTGTTTATTTTCTACCTTGATGTTGTTTTAAAGGAAATTCCTGTCCATAATAAGATATATCACTGCTATTACTACTTCTGACGGACTGAACTTTTCTCTTTTTTATGCTAAAGATCAAATCTTTCCCTCTTTTGTTCATTGTGAATTATTATATTTGGATCAAATTTACGTATCCAGTGATGCTTGAGACTTCTGTTGAAGTAATTGCCTACCCATGTAAGTAGCCTGTGTCCTCTCAGAGTATGTAGTAAACATTTTTATTAGATATAAAGAGTCTATAATGGAACAGAATCTTCACGCACCTGGGCTTACAAATGGGCAAAAAAAAAAACCACCCGTCTTGCAGCTCTCATATGAGAGAGAGAGAGAGAGAGAGAGAGAGAGAGAGAGAGAGAGAGAGAGAGAGAGAGAGAGAGAGAGAGAGAGAGAGAGAGAGAGAGAGAGAGAGAGAGAGGAGAGAGAGAGAGAGAGAGAGAGAGAATTTCACCCTTGATAATAAGAATGGATGCATAGCATACAACGAATTATAGTTTTTTTACGGATAAGCAGGTTTGATATTAGTTATAAAATTTCACATTTCACTCCAAGTGTATCTTTAATGATTATTTTATGGTAGTAAGGCGGAAACCGACTTATCGCCGGTATATTTTTATATCTATTTATCGCTAAAACACTGTGGGTGTATGGGTGTGTGTGATATTTAACAGAAGTCAGCATTTACTTTTACTTTTAATAAACATTCTTTAGCTATTTAGATGACATTTTGGGAGGGTAATGAAGAATATTGCCTTCTTACGGAGGACTGTGGTTTTGGCAGTGTGTCCGTTATCCTGAATGAATGCCCTTTCTAACCTCAGAGTGCACTGGTCATATATATATATATATATATATATATATATATATATATATATATATATATATATATATATATATATATATATATATATATATATATATATATATTGTTGTTCCGGTTTTACGTCTCGGGCTCCCTTTTCAACCAAGGGCTAGGACGGTTACCTTCTTGCGAGGATTTGTTTTGGCAGATGTAATCGTTACCCTTAGTGCATGCCCTTGCTAACCTCAGACCGTGACGGGGCGCGAACCCTCGACCTGACGCCTCAGAGTCGCGGACGCTACCGCTTGAGCCACCGTGACTACAAGGGCTAGGACGGTTGCCTCCTTGCGAAGGACTTGTTTTGGCAGATGTAATCGTTACCCTGAGTGCATGCCCTTGCTAACCTCAGACCTTGACGGGGCGCGAACCCTCGACCTGACGCCTCAGAGTCGCGGACGCTACCGCTTAAGCCACGGTGACTACATATATATATATATATATATATATATATATATATATATATATATATATATATATATATATATATATATATATATATATATATATATATATATATATATATATATTTTGCTGTTTGCTTGTCTATCTGAGTTTTTGGATTCTCCGAATTTTTAGTTTCCAGATCTCTTTGAAGAGCGATTTCGAGGTACATTTCCCTTTTCGAGCTTCCTTTTATGAGTTTCCTATCGACGCGAAAAAAAAAAAGGCTGCTTCCTTTCACAAGAGTTGTTATTGCTACATTTACTGTTGTTGTTATGAATATTCCCTTGTAAAGGCACATATAAAGTTATGGGAGCAGTTATGATATAATAATATTTAGGTTTATTATTTTAATTTTCATTCACTTTCTTGGTTCTTGGCAGCTGTGCTCATGCTCATATAGGGCTGCTGTTTTCATTAGCCTCCTGGAATCTGGTATTTGGTTTTGGCTGATAAATATTACGGTTGATTGCCCGTCTTGTCCACAGAGGTGCCTTTGGATGTTTTTAATATAATGGTAAATATATTTTTATCATTGGTAATTGTTTAACATTACATGTACGAATAAGGAATGATACATCTCTTATTCTTATTAAGTGTTTATAAGCGTTTCTAGTTTCTTCCGAAACTATTCACATGACCTGTAGATTTAGAATTTACTCTTGTACGGCGGTATATCTACCTCTACAAACTTTCATGTGTGTTTTTTATTTTTAAATTTATAATATTGCCTCACGTGCAGCGTTCTAAAGGTAAGAAAGCATATTATATATATATATATATATATATATATATATATATATATATATATATATATTATATATATATATATATATATATATATATATATATGTTGTGAGTGACACCGGGACAGGTAAGAAAACCGTCCTTACCAGGACCGGTCACCAAGAACACATTAAGACAAAGAAAAATTAGAAGTTTAGGGACAAGGCAGAATATAAAAGAATGGTACACAATATAAAAAGGACAAGAATAGTTGAATTATTGAGCACCTAGTGATCTGACAGGATTAGACTCTGAAATGGCCAGAGATTCGTTTTTTGAAGGAAGATAGGTTAAATAGGATAGACACATACATGCATGCATACATACATATATACATACATACATATGGCAGAGAGCCTAATCCTTTCATGTAATTGGCATGGATATAATCGCTTATATAAATATATAAGCTTCTTATTTATATTTTTTTGAAAATAAAATAATAGGGTTTCTGGTTTATGTAACCTTCTCTAAATATTTCTTTTATTTTCTAATATCCCATGGAATATAAAGATTAACGTTTCATTTACCCTTCTTTTGCCCACACGCACTTCAGGATATCAAATTTTTCTCCTTTATTTAAAGGTATTGGCTGAGAATATTTTCTTATCACTATATAAAGAACGCGATTATTCCATTCAATGAAAATAATTGTAAGGCAATGAAAAAAAAAATGGCTAGGATTAACCGAATTTCAATGTCACTTCTGTTTAATATTTCAAAACACCAGTGTGGAAGATTTTGTTTAATATGTATATTTTTTTAAAAGTTTTTTAATGTTTACATAGAACTTTACGATGAGATGTCCCTTTTCCAACTCTCGCCCTCTCCATTGATCAAGACTTGGAACCGGCACTGAGTTGAGCCTGCTTGCTGTTACAGGGGATGAATACCTTTAAGCAATACTCTTCAGCTTTTTACTGAAGAAAAACTATCTGGTTATCACAGGAAATTTTAACTGAGACTTTAAAGAAAATTCTGGTTTTCAGTGAAGGCAAAAACTGAATCCTTTAAGACTACTCTTCAGGTTTTCTGTATAAAAAACTAA
>JAXCGZ010019311.1:0-20000 GCA_037179515.1 Halocaridina rubra | reverse complement strand
TATTTAATATTTAGCTCTTTTTGTCCACAACAAACTTTCTCTTTTGTCCGTTTATTTTCCTATATTCATGTGGGGTCGCTGAATTTCTGTAGCCTCTTAGTGGCTAAGTTTGCCTAAATGGCTTAGAGTTTTACTTCTGGATTCCCTTTCTTGGCACCAAACCACTCTGTATTTGGGCTGGGAGAAAAGTCTTAGATTTTCAAGTAAGCCTCTGCATTTTAGATATGTCAAAGCCCTCTTTTGAAATTTTAAAAAGCTGTTGATCGTATTTTGTTTTACAACTGCTCGTGTCCTGTATTCACCTTTGACAGACTAAATTAATGACTGACTTTATATTCCATATATATATTTATATATATATATATATATATATATATATATATATATATATATATATATATATATATATAATATATATATATATATATATATATATATATATATTTATGATGGTTAATGCCTGGGTATCGTCATTAAGAAACAACCCAATAGGATCCGGCTTTACGTCACGGGCTCCCTTATCTTGTAAGGGCTATGATGGTGCATCCTTTTCGAAGGAGTTTGGTGGTGGCAGAGTATGACCGTTACCCCGAGTGAATGCCCTTTCTAACTTCAGAGATTGGCGGGTCTCGAGCCGATAACCAGACGAATCAAAATCGCGGTTGTTACCACCCAGCCACGGAGACCACCCTTCAGAAACAACCCAGTACTCTGTACATAATCTGTTTTTGGTGCATAGTTTACAACTATCCAAGATATTGCTATATAATGTTTCCTTATTAAACAGTAAATGATATCTTTGTACTATTATTTCCAGAGATGATACAGGGCTTGGTTCGTATTGTATACATCCTATTGAATAGCGGAGATATTTTATTTATGAGTGTGACACTGGAACTTGCAAAGAAAATTACCCTTATCGGGCCCGGGCACTAAGAAACTAGATAGTAGGGAGAGACAGATGAGGAACGTTTTTTGACTTGTCAAATATGTAGTGCTAGTAAGAGATTTCCATCACCTCTTAACATTTTGGACGCCTCTTCAGCAGCAGTATTAATATGAATATTATATTGAGAAATGAATTTCTCGCTTTAAGAATTTCTATGACTTAAATTTACTGTCATAATTTTCGCCATTATAGCCAGATTTACCCATGTTTTTATGGGGATGCTGTTTTCACTAACTTCTATTTAGGAGACCAGTGACTGGGTTAGACTCAAGGTTCACATAGCCCGATGCCCTTCCTGAAAGCAACCTTCTCCATTGACACTGGGTTGGAGCCATCACCTAGTAGAGTTGAATTACTCCCCCAGTGTTGTCAGGATTATAAATATGATAATTTAATGTTTTTTTTTTTTTAAATCCTCGAGTTATCGGAATTACAAACCAAGAAAACTGATGAACAGAGTAACGCACACACGTCAAATTAGAGTGACTACAGTACACTTGAATTTGAAGAAGAGGATAGGTCGAGTGAGTGTCCTCTCCAGATACGCAATCCAATTATAGTTCAGAAGTAGTAATCTTAAGTGTTGCCCTAAGACACCGCTCGGGTAAAATAATATATTCAAAAGCGTGAAGTAAAGTTAGGTCCCATTTTGAGGTTATCTGAATATTTGATTATATAAGAACAAGAGTAAATTAATAATATATATATATATATATATATATATATATATATATATATATATATATATATATATATATATATATATATATATATATATATATTGCTTTTCCTTATCAGTGTTATTAGTTTTAAGTTGATAGTAGTGTGAATAATTTCAGTAGCAAATAATAAAATAGTTTGAATAAATCTTGAAATAGAAAATACCGGCATCTGGAGACATCTTGTTCTGCTAATGAAGAATGGAAGGAATAAATAGAAAATTAATGTCATTGGACTGCTTAGACAGACAGGGGGAAAAAAGGATTCATTACTCTTATTAATATTTTGGTAGACTCTTTTTGTTTATTAGCATATAAATTGTACGAATAAAAATATTTGAGGGAGTATACTAATAATAATAATAATGATAATAATAATAATAATAATAATAATAATAATAATAATAATAATTATTATTATTATTATTATTATTATTATTATTATTATTATTATTATTATTATTATTATTATTATTATTATTATTATTATTATTATTATTATTATTATTATTATTATCAGTCATTTAGCAAGAAATAGTAATTATTAACCAAATAATAATAATAATAATAATAATAATAATAATAATAATAATAATAATAATAATAATAATAATAATAGACACTAATTCGTACTTAGTTTTGGCGGGTTAAAAGTAATGACAGAAAAAAAAATTAAAACTTATGACTCCTATTGAATACATATGGTCTGTCATTGGGTTATTACTTCAGTGTAACACATTTCCCCCTGGAATGAAATACGCTCTCATTGTGCTTACATATGTTGCTGAATTGGAAGGAGCTACCACAACGCAGAAAATAAATACCGATTACATCTTTTCTTCTAACAGTTCTTGCGAAGTACTCATCAAGACCAAAAGAGGGCTTATCTCTAGCGCGGATATTTTGTTTTTGAATGAAGAAAGGTGCTTTGTCTGTAAAGTTACGGATATGATCCGTTTTTTTTTCTTTTTTACTACTTATTCTTAGTCAATATATGTTGTTTTTACTAACTTCGTTCGTCAGAAATTGAAATACCCATGTTGAGTACTTCATTGTCGAGGAGAGACTGAGGTCCAAGTGTTATGCTGAATACTTCTCTAGTTGATACTACGCGGGTGTTTATGATGTATAGCATCATGTGCAACTGCAAGCTTTTTGAAATGACAAAAGTCTATACAAAATATTGTAGGGTTTAGTATATACTGCATTGCAACCTTCTAAGTAAAATTAGCTTTTCATCCTTTGGTGGGCGGATGGTGAGGGGGGGGGGAAACAGAATATGCTACCAGCACGCTCGACATATTATATATTCAAATAAAAACGTCTCCCCAGCCCTGCAGGAGGTGGTATAAGGGGCACATGGAAGGGAGAGGGTCAACTTTTGTCTCAATGGGTCGTTTTGAAAACTACGTTGGACAGAGATAACCCTCATTAACACTGCTAGCGATATCAAGGAAAAAAGGTATCTAGAGAACGGTGCTCTAAAAGAGATATTTGCTTGACTCTTACGAAACTCTACCCTGGTAACGTCTGTTCCGTTTCTTTGATACTACGGTAAAACCTTCTTAGTGATTTTGTGTTATAATGATGAAGGTGGTGGAAGATGTGAAATTTTCCACCAAAAAAAATATGAATATTCAACCTTACCTGCATTGCGCATAGAGATCGCATTTGCTTAACGTTTTGTTTTATGGAGGTCTTTTAAGCCGAGATTTGAGGTGAGGAATTTTAACCTCTATGAAATACATGAGGGAAGGTAGACTTTCGAGTAGTCTGAGGAAAAGAAGAGGCCCTTGAGGCACTCCCGGTGGAGAGGCGGCAATATCGAACCATGTCTGAGGAGGAGAAGGAGAAGAGAAAAGAAAAAGGAGGTGGAGGCGATGGCGGAGGAGTGGAGATCCGTGCTCCCACATCTAAATCTGTCGGAGTTCGTAGATGCCGCCGACGCTACTGATGCTGCTTTACCACGTCCTTTGGCTTCCCTTCGGGATCAGCCTTCTTGGAAATAGATTTTCCGAATTTCTTCTTGGATTTTCTCATTTTCACCTCTCTTCCTTTTACAGATGTCGAGAATTCCTGCTAGTCCCAACTGCAGTTTTAATGTACAAAGTATTTCTTTTTCAATGTTGCTTTCCCATATAATTTTATTCTGTTCTCTCTCTCTCTCTCTCTCTCTCTCTCTCTCTCTCTCTCTCTCTCTCTCTCTCTCTCTCTCTCTCTCTCTCTCTCTCTCTCCTCAATCCTCTTTGTCTCTTACATCCACTCCAGGTTTATCAAATGATATCGGTTTTCCCAAAAGAAAATGTGTGCGCTGGAGCGTGAATCACAAAATAGAAAAGGGAGAACTACATTTTTTAATGTGTATTTCATTCTCATTCTTTTCTAAAGATTCTCTCTCTCTCTCTCTCTCTCCTCTCTCTCTCTCTCTCTCTCTCTCTCTCTCTCTCTCTCTCTCTCTCTCTCTCTCTCTCTCTCTCTCTCTCTCTCTCTCTCTCTCTCTCTCTCTCTCTCTCTCTCTTTGAATAGACCACCTGCTCTATGCTTTGTTTAATGTTTGTAATACTGATGTTTGTATGATCAGAATGAACTTTTTGGACTATATTTATGCGGATTAATTTTTGAGAATAGTTCCCCTTTGTGTCCGAAGAATTTTCCAAGTTTTGGAACTAATCGAATACAGGAAAAATACATTAGTATGTGGATTTCGCATTCACTTCCGATCAATTAGCAATGTTAGTTTATTGTATACCAAATCACCAGCGACTTTGTAAAGAGACAAAGGCCCGATTTCTTAAACAGTGTATACCTAGGATACCATATTGTTAGCTAGCTAGAGACACAAATGAATTTCATAAGCGCATCTGACGCGGTTCTGTGTATGGCTAGGATTCCGTACGGGATCCTAGCCATACACAGAACCGCGTCAGATGCGCTTATGAAATTCATTTGTGTGTCTAGCTAACTAACAATATGGTATCCTAGGTGTACACTGTTTAAGAAATCGGGCCAAAGAGAGAAAGAAAAATATTGTATTCCATAGGATTTTCCGAAATGTTGTAGAGCAACCAAAAGGAAATGAGATTCTGAGCATTTTGTTTCTGTGATCTAAGGCATGAGAGCAAGTAGAAATATGACAATAACCTTTCCCATTCAAGCAAACAAACAAACAAACAAACATTTATCACCATTTTTGTACAATGGCTATTCTTATATAAATTAAGAGTAACTTATAAGTAGACATGTAATTGAACTAATAAGTAAGAGGGTAATACATACAATTAAATTAAATATGGCTTTCCTAGAAAATAATAATACTGTAATAAAAATGTTAACAATAATGTTTATGGAGAGTGAGATTTTGTAGAACAGGTAAAGGAACATGCCTTATGCTTTTTGTTTATTGAAAGAAGTATTACATTTTAAGGTCTGGAATGAGAGTTCTTATCTTACTATGTAATTTAAACCTGATATCCAGTATTCTGTGCAAGTCGCCAGTAGCAGCAAACTGACACAGATTAACCCATTTTTATAGCCATTCTTATTTGTATGTCTATTATTCTTGAAAGATTTCTTCATATTTGGTAGTTCACTAACATATCTCATTTGTTCCTTTGAGATTTTTTTTTTTATTATCGTTTAAGAGTAGGATTTCATTATTTACATGTGATCAAAGTATTGAATTAAAAAAATAGTAATAATAATATCAGCGAAACGAGATATTATAGTAATATTAGTACCTAAGTATATTTGATTGCGATGTTGCGTAATTTGTTGCATTTTAAGTGGGGTGTACGTTTGTATTATTATTATTATTATTATTATTATTATTATTATTATTATTATTATTATTATTATTACGGATGTTATTATTGTTATTGATGTTTAATTTAATGTTTTTTTCATGATTACATTTAACTAAGAACAGAGCATAGAATTTTAGCCTAATTGTACTGTAGCATCTGCTTATTTCACATAACTTTTATGTGTTAATGAGCAAAATCATGTGACTGATTTTTAAGTTTATTGTTAAATATATGTGTACAATTACTTATGAATGCGGCTTTTCTATGTGACAGTATTGTGTTCCCGATATTACCTTGAAATCTTTAGTAATTTTGATGGTTTGCTTTTATTGTGAAATTAGTAATAAAAAAAAAATATTCTTTGTGTCGCAGCGTGTTCTTTTAATAATGTCGTCCTTCTTATACTCTCCCATTTCAAAGACGTCTTCTATCGATTATGAGTCTTTTGTACCGTGTGTGTTTTCTGTATTAGGTAAGTCTTTGCGGGTCAATGCCGGCGTAAAATTCATCTTATGATTCAGTTTTTAACACGAATTCTAATACCTTCATTTTGAGAAGCCTCTGTCAAGTGACTCTTTAACCTGAAACTACGGCAGGCAGGAAGTGGAGAACTTGGAGCTGAATGGTGGAGCTGTCGGCTTCGACGCCCAATAAGAGATTCCCTGGGGAGCGTGGCGACTCCTGATAGGTCAACCGGTGCTGCGGCATCCACCAATTGAGACCCTGGATCACTGGATTCATTTGGCGCGTGGAGATATCTTAGCGTCTAGCACCATGTGAATTCAGTACATCCTGGAATTGTTTCTACTAGAATTTTTATTCCTTGAAGACTTTAGCATTTTATCTAGAAGTTTGACATCAAGGAGGTGAAAGAGGAGAAAAACTATGGACGGAAAGATTGTCGTAAAAGTATGACTTTTCCTCCGTTTATTAATGTTGTTAATCTTGGCTTGCAGCTGCTTCTCTTCTATTCCAAGGGGGTCTGGGGGTTGTCTGTAAATTTCGTTTATAGTATGCTTATTTAAGAAGAGCTAGACACCGTATTACTTCCCACTGCCATCATGTATTTTTTTTCTTCGCAATATGGTGTAGTTTTTCATCTTGTTGAAATAACTTGAACTCGTCTCCTATTAGCAAATTGTAAGTTGATAGTATTAAGGACTGGAATGGCGAATACAAACATATAACTCATAGAGTGAAAAAGAAATTGTTGCACTTAAAGATTTTTTGTATAATAAAATTATCGAGTGGGAAACTGTATTAAGGTTAGGTTAGTGAAGGTATTTTGTACTATCAAAATACCATCATAATCTCTCTCTCTCTCTCTCTCTCTCTCTCTCTCTCTCTCTCTCTCTCTCTCTCTCTCTCTCTCTCTCTCTCTCTCTATCTATCTATCTATCTATCTATCTATCTATCTCTCTCTACCTATTGATTTACTAATCTATCTCACACAAACACACATGCACTTGAGCCCCCTAGTTTAATACTCGACAGACTCTTTATTCCAATCCTGTCATGCTACTATCCCTTTTTTTGACTGGTAGTTTTGTAATGTCTCTATGTTCTCTTAATTCCGTCTTAGTAGAGCTCTCTCTCTCTCTCTCTCTCTCTCTCTCTCTCTCTCTCTCTCTCTCTCTCTCTCTCTCTCTCTATATATATATATATATATATATATATATATATATATATATATATATATATATATATATATATATATATATATATATATATATATATATATATATATATATATATATATATATATATCGATTCAGCTTGAATACAGGTAGGATGAAAGCGTAGTGATATACAAATTGCATCAATTGACTGCGTAGAATTGTTGTTTTAAAATTACCAGCGTTTGTGCATGAAGTTTTGACATTTATGTGAATATGTATACACGTACTTTACTTACCCCAATCTTTGTAATTACAGATGTTATCTGACCTTCCGAGAGGATCTTTACCTGCTCTTCATCTGTGAAGTTGTTAAAAAATCAATTTATAGCAAGAACTCGTAATTAATCAGGATTTGGTCTAATTTCATGAAATACGACTATGGATATAATGTTAGCATTTTTAATTAATGCTAAACACCTTGTCAAAGTCGTGGTTTCGCTACTTGTGCAAGTTAATCTTAAGTTAATTCATTACTGTTGGTCTTGCACCAATCAAGTTAAAGGTCGTATTTATGCTCTAGTATTCCTGCGTGGTGTATGATGCTTTACTTACTCTTTGCTGTTACTGTATTTAGGATGAAAGTTCCACACTAAGATATATCGAATTACACGTTTTATAATTGCTCTTGCAGTATAAATAAACTAACGCAGTCAAGAGATGATCCAAATGCTAGATTCCATGGACCAAGAACAATTATCACCATGCTGGACATGTAAAGGCCGCATTTGATTATGTAACGCTGTAAACCATAAAGGTCTCCAGTGGAAAAAGATTGAGGGAAGGGGCAGTGATAACACAGAACCCGACTAAATACCTACCAATTAGCCGGGGCCCAAGCCCCTCTCTAGCTACGTAGACCCAGTGATCACCAGGCAATAGCTGAATAATTAGGTATACCTATAGGAAATTACTGACCCCCAATCCATTGCCTAATTTAATTGGTTACAACATTAGGCAGTGAAATTTAATACAACCTTGGGCCAAGATTGAACCTGGGGCCAGCATATTGCCACCCACTGAATGGTAAGGATGTGAACAACCATTTTTCTGACTTGGCTATTACATTTTGCATTTGTTTTTTACAGGTTTATAGTTTTAGGACAGGCATACACATGCCTAATCTCATGCTAGAACTCAGATTGATTTCACCAATGCCCTGTTATTTCCAGGGATGAACTCGTTATTCTTGCTGAATTTCAGAAGCTTAAGAGACAACTTAATTCACTACTGCTTTCCGCTTCATATATTCAACATGACTAGGTGAGTATTTCACTTTTTTCGCCAGGACTTGAGGCGAACTCGGTTTTGGAACCTTGAGTGTTTTAACTCATCAAACCACTGAAATAAGTTTTGGATTTATATATGTAACAAAACATGTTCCTTACATAAATTTATGAGAACTTGAAGAAGTCATGACACCATCAAGTGATAATGCGGTAACAATATAGTACCTGAACCATGACCCGTGTATCAGTTTGCTACAGGGCAAGTCAATTGTAAATAGTAAACATTAGGTTGGTCCATTTCCGCCCCGGCGAGAATGGTATTTCCTCAGAGGTCACTGAGCTCGCCCTTTAAATACGGGTGGAGTGACAATTTACCCGTTCTTTAGTGAATATAAGTAATGCTGCAATCCTTCATGTACTGAATAATAATTAACTCCATATACTTATACATATTGGGAAAATAGTTTTTATGGTACATTTGCCAAAGTTAATTTTCCTAAAAGAGAACAGATATTAATATTTAATTAAATGCATATGTGTTAAAGAATGGAGGTAGGAGAACATGATAATTTTGTTTCCAGCAATATATATATATATATATATATATATATATATATATATATATATATATATATATATATATATATATATATATAATATATATATACAAAGAGAAAGAGAGACCAGGCCCAAAGTAGATTTACATGTACTATATTTTTAATTTTTTTTTAAGGTACTGAAAATTATGTCAGAGAATCTTAGTCAAGAATGAAGAGATTGGATTGTGAAGCAGCTCTGGAAGACTGAAAATGCCAGCGGGTACCAGCAGCATTTAACACTCCACCAACACGCCTAACAATTTATCGTATATATAAAGTTAATACCTTCTTTAGAAAACAAGTCTGAGAAATAATATCCACACATACTATTGGCTCACCTTAAACACACACACACACACACACACACACATATATATATATATATATATATATATATATATATATATATATATATATATATATATATATATATATATATATATATATATATATATATATATATATATATATATATATTAGATGGACACCTCTATATTCATCTCTTTGTTTTAAACTCGTTTTCTGGAGAAAGGAGATGTCTAAGCCACTTTGTCCGAGGAAACGACTTGCTACACGAAAGAAGGGGCTTCATCTGAGTACTAGGTTTACAGAACTATATATTAATAGATTAGATTTTATTGCCAAATATTCAGTATACATACAAGAATAAATATGTACATTATATTCAGAGGCACTAGCCTGCTGAGCAAGAGCTGGTTGGCAGGCAGTTTAATATACATTTCACATAATTCAATGTATGACGGCAATAGTTAACAAAAGCTCCAATATAACAATGTCATACTTATCTTGTAATAAAACAAAACAGTAGCTGACCTTAACATGGACATAATGATTCACCAATACAGTATTAATTGTTATTCAACAGCTGCTTGATTTTGCCTAGTAAATAAATACTGTTTGAGTTTCTTTTTAAATAAAGTTATGCCAGTTATTGTTTTTAAATCTTCTGGCAATGCATTCCAACATTTTGGGCCTAAACAGTGAATAGAAAATTTGTACAAGGTGGTTCTTGGCTGTGGACATATCAAATTTATTTTGTTACCTCTGGTTCCATGGTTGTGTTGAATAAATCTAAATAATTTTCTGTTATTAACATCACTATGTATAATAATAAGACGGAAATATTGTATCAAGTAATTAAATTTAAGCAAGTTTAGCTCCTTGAATAAAGAGGAAGTTGAGTCATTTTCCACTATATGTAATAGTTCTGATCAGTTTTTTCTGAGTTACAAATATATCCCTTAAAAGTTTTCTCATCTGTATTAAATGTAAAATGGGTTAAGAGCTAATACAGTGATATTGTGTGATTCATAATTATTTTCAAGAAAAAGCGGATTTTTTTTTTAGACACTTCTCACAAACTCATCCCCGAAAGTTTACAGCAGTAGGCCAACGCCTAATACATAACCATCTGGACATGATTCTGACGCGTCATCATGGGTGGGTGTTATTTTTAAAATTTTCTATATACCCTAAAGTGTTCTGATTGTATATATTACAGTACCAATGTACTAATTTACTTCTTTATTTGTCAAGGAAGCTTCTTTTCATATTAATATTACTTTAAGACATTTAAGTTCTTTCTGTTAATTGCATTTGTAAATAGTAAGCTGTATTGGAAATCATTGTATATAGTATGATTATTATGAGTGTCTTCATCATAATGTACGTGTCTGCGCTGTAAAAAATTAAGGGTATTATAACGGTAGGAATAAGGTATTTTTAGTGGTCATATTAGCACACCCCTATTGAGGTATATAGGAAAAAAATATACCATTTACAATATACTCCATATCAAGGGTATAACATACTTACAATACCCTTGCCTAGGGGCGTATCCTAGATAAAGAACACCATGTTGCAGGATATTCTAAACGATTTACCTGTGTACAGTAATCCATGTATACACCCTTATAGGGGTGTATGCATGATATATATATATATATATATATATATATATATATATATATATATATATATATATATATATATATATATATATATATATATATAAAGTGTGCTAAGCCCCAGCAATGGTAGTGCCATGAATACCTAGCAAACATAAATAATATGTCATAAACAGCAGCTGCTCACTTTATCTGAAAGATGCCAGATTAAGTACATGGCAATATGCCATAAAATCATAAGGTCACAGATTTCAAAATTAGGTTTAATAATTTATTATTTTCAAGGCACTTGAACATCAACACAAGGCACAAAACCAGTATATTTTAATATGATATATACACCAATAACGTAACGTATATGTATAATGCAGTAGCAGGCTATATATATTATTAGAAGAAGAAAAAAAAAAACAGCAAAATTCAATATATGTATAACGAACAAATAACATATATAGAATATGATGGCCTACTTTTTCTGAATAGGCTACCCCTCAACAAATGTAAAAACCATATATATATATATATATATATATATATATATATATATATATATATATATATATATATATATATATATATATATATATATATATATATATATATATATATATATATATATATGGATTTTACCTTTGTTGAGGGTAGCCTATTCAGAAAAAAGTAGGCCATCATATTCTATACGTTGTTTTATACAGAGTGGAATTTTGCCATTACTCTAAATATAATAATAATAACAATAATGAAATTAATGGATGAAATTATCCCAGCTACCGATTGGAGATTAGAGGCCACAAGCTTCACAAATAATGCCGCAGTAGTAGCACACTTATTCTCTTCACGCGTCAGCTCGCTCAAGTGAAATTTTTAAGTGAAAAACATACCATTCATTCATGTGTCTGCGTGTAATTATATATATATATATATATATATATATATATATATATATATATATATATATATATATATATATATATATATATATATATATATATATATATATATATATATATATATATATATATATATATATATATATATATATATATATATATATATATATATATATATATATATATTTGTGTATGTATATATATGAATGTATATATAACTGTGATTGTGTAATCAAGTGACTCTTGGCAATAATGTAGTTGCCAAGTACTGCATTTCGTAGTAACAGCTTGTTACTATCAATAACTCAAAACCAATATATTGTTAGTAACTATTTTGTTGCATTACACAATCATGGTAACTGTGTGGTGATTTAATAGAGTAAAAGTTCATTTCATGACAAAATCTCAAAAACTTACCAAACCCATTTTTGTACTAAGTCTAATGAAGGGTACAATATGTATAAAAAATCACCCGCCTCCTAAAAGAGAGGGGTATTTGTGAGCATTAAGTTTTTTTAATTGCATTTAAACCTTAGCTATAGCTAAGGTACTCGTTATACCCTTTTTCTACTTTCAATTTTTTACAGTGTGTAGGGCACAATTGGCAGGTTTTTTTTTATATATATATAAATTTATTTCTGTACTTCATTTACTCCGCAGTGCGCAATAACTTATTCAACAACAACTTTATACAATAAAGGTTTAAATTTGTTCCACAAATTGAGCTGTAAATAGTAAGATATGATAGATATATAATATGTATATCTCAGGATGTATGTCATGCCTTCAGCTTAATGTACATGGTTGCCTGTGTGGTACCTCTTTGCAAAAAAAATTTTTTTTATTTGCTTAAATGTTTCTTGATGATTGTCTGTTCAGTGGAAAAAGTCGTGATCAAATGAACTCATGTTGTTAATGGAATCTTCAATAGCGAAAGCAGGACATTAGCCTTGAATTTATAGCAGTCATACATTAAAAGTTAATAATTGCTAATTTATTAGTGTTAGACTTATCAAATAAACAATTACTGTTTTATGCTTGTTACATGCATTCAGTTTTGTAGAAATAAATTTATGAAGCATTTTGTACCTATTAGGAGAAATGGAAGCTGTCTAAAATTATTAGAGAGAGCACCACTTGACGAGCTTCCAGTTACTATTATTTTTTTTTTATAATTGTAACACCAGGACGGGCCAAAATAAATAATAATATAAAACATCGGGCCTGGGCACGATGAATACATAAAGTAAAGAGAAATAGAGATGGATAGTGTAATGACTTGTTAGGATTGAAGGGATAATAAGAGGTGTGTAATGAATATCCAAGAATATTCAGTGTTGATGTAGGCATAGAAAAAAAGGATCGTAACTGAAGGAAGACTTAGCATCGAACTGTCCTGGACAGTCTTATTTGAGTTTAAAAATTCTTCAGCTGTAGTATCGCAACAGGCGATTGGTGCTATGGGTCAACCTACAACATATTGTGAACCCGAAGGTGTGAACGTTTGACAGTGATGTATAGATGACTGGCTGGTCATTTTGTATACAGTTTAATTGGGAGTTTTTTCATCTATTGCAATGTGAACTGAATCATTTAAAATATGTTTAAGATGAACTTTGTAATACGTAATGCTTTTTCCAGAGTTCGTAATCGATCATGAATGTTAACGGTGGATTTTAAGAACAAGCTTCTTAGGGTTTACCAGATAGGATTAGGGTAAGTATACACCTAATAATGGGATAAAGATTTGTTTTATTCACCCCTGCAGCTTTTGGACTAATATTTATCTGGTAGGTTTGGATGTGTTTTGTTATTCTGATAAGAGTTTTTCTTGGAATTCGTTTTTTGCGGTAAGGACGTCATTGATGGGTGGCGATGGGTGCTTTATGAGGGATATTTTGCCTACACTGACTTTTAATATAGCATGTTTAGCAACCACCATTCATTTACCTCATGACTATTTTCATATGGCAAGCTTGCATTTATAGGCATATTACAGGGTTTAAATCTAGGCTGGATTCATTATTGGCTATATTCATAAGCTGAAGCTTTGGGACTGTACTTGACGCAGTGCCTGCCCACAGACCACTACCATTAATTGCTCCTCATCCTGAAATTATTAGTAAAACGCGAACTTTCATGTTCGGCACTCCGTTTTTTCAAGTATATATATCCAGAAAACTACTTGACGCATTGCCTGCCCACTGATCCTTATCGTTAATTTCTCTTTTGAAGGTCTCAAGTATTGAGACAAGAAATATTATGTTTGGAACTCCAAGTTTTTTTTTTTCAAGTATTTATATGTTGTATGTGCAGTTCAGCATTACAAAAACAGTGTTAGAACATAATAATAATACAAACAGTAAAGTTTTCAAAATGAGGTGGACAAAGATATGTAAGTAGGCAAGTGTTAAGCACTAGTGTCAATGCAATTATGGTTATCAAATGATGTTGAAAATGCACTTTCAAATAAGATGTGGTTTAGAGTGCCAAATGAGATTTTTTGAGTTTTGTTACTAGTTTTTGGAAGTCGTCACTGATTTATAGCCTTGGGGCTGAAATTATGATAACTTTAATCGGACACATGCTAATGCTAAAACACACCATAATTAGGGAGCTAAAAATCATGGTTACTGCCAAAGGTATATTTCTAAACCACGTCTTAAGTTTTCCTGGTTCACATTTAGCCCAGCTTCATAAAGCTATGTCAAGGTACGCACAATTGCACATTACATTTACTCATTTTATCTCTTGCATACCTCTCATTCTTTGGAATTCCAAGCACACCTGTGGACAAAGAATCACACGCCAAACTTGCAAAACCATCTCAATTCCACTATCTGTAAACTTTTCCTCTTCCAGTACAGTCGTCTAAATATTACATTCTTCAATCTAAGAAACTATATGAAATCACTCTGTCGTCTGAGTCTGTTCTTCTTGACCATTTCATGTTTTCAGTCTTCATTCTAATTCTGCAAGAAATAATAATAATAATAATAATAATAATAATAATAATAATAATAATAATAATAATAATAATAATAATAATAATAATATATTTACCATTTTATGTGTCATAGTTCCCATTTGAGTGGAGGTGGACACAGACAAGTTGGAATTAGGAGTTTAAGGCTGGATAGCTTTCCTTATTCCCTGTGTTGGTATCGAACCTGTGTTAAAAATTCTTGTCACTTTGCAACTTTCGTGCTCACTAAGATACTGCCGCCTAAATAATAATAATGATGATGATAATAATAATAATAATAATAATAATAATAATAATAATAATAATAATAATAATAATAATAATAATAATAATAATGATAATAATAATAATGATAATGATAATAATAATAAATAAATTTAGCTTGACTCCATATAAAAAAATTATAAAATGCTATTCTATGAAAAGATTTCATGATGCATACACCACAGTAATCATCAGGGAGGATCAACTCTGTATAAGTTTTCTAGTATACAATTCTGTGCAAATACCTTCCAGAATATTCTACATTGTATATGTCTCAAATATGAGAGAGAGAGAGAGAGAGAGAGAGAAGCTTTATTGCTATGCAGTAATCCCTCGCTATATCGCTATTCACCTGCTGCGAATTCAGTTCATCGCCGATTTTTTTGGCGAGCAGTTGTATTTTATATCACAGATTTTCTGGGTATATGCTATTTTTGAGCATGAGGATGCAAACATTTTGCAACTCCGTATCAGCTGATGCGCCCTCGCACGCTATATCCCTGACGATATTATATGGCAAGTTTGTTTGCGTCTGTTCTTAATGCCTTTTTTCAGTTATCTGCATAATATTCAATCGCCTTAAGCGGTAGAAGAGGAGGAGGATGCGGGAGAACGAACCTCTAACAAAATTGTTTTGCCGCTTCCGTATCAGCTGATGCTTATCACTATTCAGGCACAATATCTTATTCATAAAATATTTATTTACTCACCCTATTTGGAGTTTATATAATTTTCAGGATTATAGTATTATTAATATTCCTGGGTTTTAAATATTATTCTATCTTCTTTACATATCGACCATGCTTCACAAAATCTTAACGTAAACAAAGTCAGCTGAGAGAAAAAGAAAACTATACAATTCGTTACAAAGAAAGCGTATATCGTATTGTACATGGGAAACTTAAATGAAATATATATATTCTCTACATGTTATTTCCCTGACAATAATATATTGAAAGTTTGTTTGCTGTTTGTTCTTAATGTTTTTTTTCAATTCTCCTCATAATATTCGATTGCATTAAGCGGTAGAAGAGGAGGAGGATGCGGGAGAACGAACCTCTATCTGCAAACGTTTTGGCGCTTCCGTATCAGCTGATACACCCTCGCATGCTATTTCCCTTTTGATATCATATCGAAAGTTTGTTTGCTGTTTGATCTTAATGCTTTTTTTTCAATTCTCTTCATAATATTCGATCGCATTAAGCAGTAGAAGAGGAGGAGGATGCGAGAGAACAAACCTCTATCTGCAAACGTTTTGGCAATTCTGCATCAGCTAATAAACCCTCACACGCTATTTCCCTGACGATATTATATCGCAAATTTGTTTGCTGTTTGTTCTTAATGCTTTTTTCAATTCTCTTCATAATATTCGATCACATCAAGTGGTAGAAGAGGAGGAGGATGCGGGAGAACGAACCTCTAACCAAAACGTTTTGCCGCTTCTGCATCAGCTGATGCTTATCACTCTTCAGGAAAAATATCTTACTCATTCAATATTTATTTACTCACCCTATTTGGGTTTTATCTAATTTTCAAGTTTATAGTATTATTAATATTCCTTGGTTCTAAACATTATTCTATCTTCTTTACATATCGACCATGCTGCATGAAACCTAAACATAAACAAAGTCAGCTGAGACAAAAAGAAAATATATACAATTTGTTACAAAGAAAACTTATATCGTACTGTACATGGGAAACTTAAATGAAATATATATATTCTCTACACGCTGTTTCCCTGACGATATTATATCAAAAGTTTGTTTGCTGTTTGTTCTTAATGCTTTATTTCTATCTTCATAATATCACGTTCATATAAATTCACACTTGCGCGCTGTTATTAATAAAGTAAAGGGTGAGTTGTTAACAGGGCAGGGAGGGTTTATACAGTAAAGGTAAAAATAAATGTAAAATACCTGTAATAAATATGGTGCTCCTACTTTGCAAATTTTTATCAATATTCCTTGGTTCTAAACATTATTCTATCTCCTTTACATATCAACCATGCTGCATGAAATCTTAACATAAACAAAGTCATCTGAGACAAAAAGAAAGTGAATACAATTCGTTACAAAGAAAACTTATATCGTACTGTACATGGGAAACTTAAATGAAATATATATATTCTCTACACGCTATTTCCCTGACGATATTATATCAAAAGTTTGTTTGCTGTTTGTTCTTAATGCTTTATTTTTATCTTCATAATATCACATTCATATAAATTTACACCCTTGCGCTGTTATTAATATAGTAAAGGGTGAGTTGTTAACAGTGCAGGTAGGGTTTATACAGTAAAGGTAAAAATAAATGTAAAATACTTGTAATAAATATGGTGCTCCTACTTCGCGAATTTTCACCTTTCGCGGCTGGTCCCGGAACCAAACGCCTGCAATAAATAAGGGAGCAATGAATACCAATTCTCATACAAAATATTGATAAGCATCCTGAAAATGTAGTCTCTTTTCCATTTATTGCAGTATAGAGTGGGTTATATTTTGTACACAGTTATGTGTACAAAACTTTAAATACCTAAATGCAGCTACAGACTACAATAATGAGAGAAAAGTAGTTATATGAATAGCTCTAATGATTTCATGAAAATATAAGGGCTAAATTACTCTGTGGTAAATGATGGCATGCATAAATATGATTATTAATCATGATAACTTTGGGTATGAAAGAAAGAATAAAACCCCCGCATATCCTGAGTTTAGTATAAGGAGACTGAAATGTATAGGGAAGCAGTCGGCTGGCAGTCACTACCTCTATGAAGTTCTTTTCTTGTAACATTATCCTAAAGAGGTGAAGACAGGTTGGTTATGCAAAATATTAGGCACCTTATTCGATTGTTCAAGTTGTTAACATCCTATTAGCTTCAGGATGCAGAATACGTTATCATGTTTGAAAAAAATTTAATTGCTAAAACACAAACAGGGTCACAGAGTCTACTTAGGAAACATTGTCTTAGAAATATAAATTTTTCACAAAAATATAAGAATTTAATATTACCATAATTCTATAATATACTGATAAACTACATTACTTGTAAGCCATTACTGCTCTTTATATTATTTTCTTGTTCCACTTTTTTCTGTTAGTTTTTCCTGATAAGATAATTTGAAAACGTATTGAATTAAAATTCTCTCATTAAACCCCAGTGGATTTACTGTATACAAGAAACTTTTTAAAATAATAGGCTCCTCATTTATAATATTTATTCAGAACTTTAGGTACATAATATATTTCAAAAGTAGTACAGTATATACATACAGTTGTACATTTATCCAAATATTTTATATCCACAATTCTGGTTACTCTGAATACTGTAGTTATGGTTCAACAACAAGACCTGGAAAGTAAAAAGCGGTAATCTTTCATATATGAAGTTTGTTTATAACCTGTAATATGTTATTGTGTATATTTATTCCATTTAGCTTAATTCCCAAACATATTCTACAGATTACTGTATTTTTTACGCTTAAGGTATTGTATTCCCATGTTACTTCTTCACATACTCCTAACAATATACAGCATTCCCAATAATATTACCACTTGAAAAAAGTAAATTATGATGGGAAGTGTATAAGATTAAGTAAAGTTCCAGTCTAGACATAGATTGTATTCAGAGTATACACAACCTGAATAAAAATGGTTTCATGCAAAGCCTTGAAACTCACTTGACTGGTAGTGTTGCATACAGTGCTTCATTACGTGCAAAATGTAGCTCCAATTTATCCGTTCAGATGCTTGTATCTATTCTGATCATGTTTCTCTGGATTTCTCTGTTCTAATTATTGGCCTCCTTATGCCTCTCTCTAGTAGAATATACATTGCTAGTGTCAAAAGAACTAGTGCTTTAACTGTAGGGAATGGACAGTTACCACCCCATAACATTAGTGCTCGTTTGGAAACGGATACAAATAATATACAGTATAGAATTTTGACATACTAGTATACCAATAAGAACGTTCTTACTTGTTTCTGGTATCATCTTTTTATAGAGAGAAAATTAGTGCTAATAATTTAGTGCTAATATGGAAGAGCAGCATCATATTATGAAAATTTATACAGATCTTTAGTTATATGATGTGCAGCAGCTCGTTGCCTCTTTTTTTCATATCAACTTATATGAAATATACAGGACTTCCTTCATCTTAAGTAATAAAACGATATAATCAGTTGAAGGCACAATGTAAATACTTTAAATATGTATAATTTCTCTGTCATTTGAAGGAGTCTCTCTCTCTCTCTCTCTCTCTTTCAGGTAGAAAATGCAGTCATTTTTATATATATATATATATATATATATATATAATATATATATATATATATATATATATATATATATATATATATATATATATATATATATATATGACTTTACGTTATGAATAACTTCCGCATCTAAATTAAGTTGATAAAGCAAAAATAAAATGGTATAGAAGCAATTAAATCTTTCATATTTATATATAAAAGTCGTAAAATTTTACACAGAACTCTTATTTTCATGTCATTATTACCAACAACATTTAGCAAAACAAGATTAAAATTATATAAATTGAAGAAGATATAAATAAAGTGAAGAAGGTTATAACGGTAATATATGATAAAAGAAAAGAGAAAATAAAATAAAAATAAATAAATAAATAAATATCATAAATTAATTTTTTATATCTCGTAAGTAACGATATTTAGCTAAATATAGAATTGAAAATGCAAGAAAAAGATACAGATGCAAATTAAAAAGAAAATAAAAATAAAAAAAAACAAGAAAATAGGAATATATAGAGAAATACAAAACTCATAAATTATTTTTAATGAAAAGCATACAGATATATGTCAAATAAACTACATAAAACAAATAAGTTCAAAAATGAATTAAATTCTGTCTGCTTCCACAACTATGGCTGCTGCAGTGGCCCCACCTGATTTATCGAAAGTCAATAGTTGCACC